>VMBQ01013365.1:0-19047 GCA_007657795.1 Dreissena rostriformis | reverse complement strand
TTCCAACCAGGACTTTAAGTAAATGTTGTATGAAGATTATACGAACCATATACATCATGATATTTATGAAGAGCTTATGATCTTATTATGACCTATCCTGGAATGGCTTTAATCATGGTATATATTTGAAGCAAGGACAAAGTCTCTCATCTTTTTGACATCTTATAAAACACATATTACACATCAAACGATGCTTATAATTGAATCCCAGCAATGTTAATGAATTCTCGTCCTTACATTAACTAACAATACAACTCTACAGGTTTCTCCTGAGAAGTATAAAAGCGAGGTTTGCACATAATAACCATATCATTAGTTTTACTTAAAACACTAAAATTCGTGTATGTATACCTCTGTTATAACAAACGTGTACTTACATTGGCATGTACCTTAAATTTCACTTCTGAATACGTAGTTAGCATACTCATTTAATATGATTGTTTGAATATTGTTTATTGATCGTATCAGGTTGAGCAGATTCAATGTTTCAAAACTGATTAAAATGGTTTACATAGTTTTATTATTACAAGGCCGTAGCTTGGGTTTACAAAATGGATAGTCACAAAATGGAACTATTGTAGACGAGTCTATAATCAAACGGAGAAACCAGTAGACAGAGGATACGAGTATTTACATATTTATTATTGCACATAACATTACATTACATTGTAAGCAAAACCCTACCTCTAATCATGAGCGTATGCGTGGTTGTGTTCAGCGCTCTTTAACACTACATCCTGTCTCCTTCAATATCCATCGCCAATTAAATATTATTTATAATTAATATTTGTCGTTAAACGAGTCATTACACCATAATTTAAATTAATAGCATACTAGTTCATTCAAATATTACATTGAAACTATTACATATACATATAACAACATATTATGTATTTAAATTCGCAAAAAAAACATGTGATAACAGGTATATTCAAAATGTAAAACATTATTATTTATTCATAAAAAATAACATAAAAACATACCGTATTGGGATTTTACACTGAACAGACCATACAAGTGTTTCTGCATTTTATAACATGTCCACGGGCGAGTATTTATTGACATACTTTATACATGTATATGCCTTTTAATAGCAAGTCATCAACCCCTTATACAGTTATCAACGAAAACAAATTCTGACAAAACATACCTTCAATGTTAACTTTGCTTATTTTTAGAATTATTGCCATATCATACATCTTCACGCCCATGGAATTGTTTCGAACTAGATATCAATTAAATTGCTCATAGATAAAGTAGATGATTAAGGACATAGAGTTTAGCGTATTACCCTCATATACCTTTTACCACGTGGGCTAGAAATACCTCACGTGGAACACAGCAGGCGTTCGGGGAACTGACCCAGATCATGCATGGTTGGTGTCTCACATTTCTATTTGTTTGTTTTAAGATTGCAATGGTTCCTTAAATCTTATTTGTGCTTTAAATTAGGCACCTTTTCACGAGAAGTCGGAAACGCAAGATGGTTAAACTATAAGCGTACATTTGACTTGACCCGAATGAACATCAACACACGCATATCATCAACAAGTCTGGATTCAAGATTGTTCGTTCGTCATTGTTCAATACTGTTATAAATCCCATGATTTCTCTCTATATAAAAGATACACGAGTTAAACGAGCACGATTCATCCTAGATTTATCTTCAGTTACATCTTAATCGAATTCCAGTAAGACCGGAGTGTCACATTTCAGTATTGATGCATTGGTTAAATTCGTTAACCGGTGTGCCGGTGTATTCGGATTGCATGTTAAACAAATAAACGAGATCAATTGACGGGACACAACAGTGTTGATTTATTTAAAGGTGTTATGTACGTTTAAAATTACACATAGTTTTAGTTACTACTCGGAATACCTCGAAACAAGCGCACTCGATATAAAGCTAACTCTATTTCAATTAGGGTTGGTTATCTGTAAATGAGTATTGCTTGTGTTCTTTGTAACATACTAGTGTGATTGTGACAAGTTTTTCTCTCTCCATATATTCGCTTAAATTGGCTACACTTTGTCCACAAAGTAAACAACCCATCTACTTGTATGTGTTATTTATATATAATATCCTTAACATTCCGAGCGGCATTGGGAATAGTATGTGATATTTTTACACACGCATACGCTGAAATCTGTCATGCATTGATATTCCTTTATTTATTTTATATTGTTTTCAAAAATACTGTTTGTGTTTTATGATATATCATAAGGAGTTGTATAATAAATGTAATACTACAAAACAGGGTTCTTCTTGTGAGTTGTATCGCACTCGTTGATTGTGTGACATTGAACTTCACGAAATAAACATGGGCGATACAACGCACCAGAACACCACAGTCAACTTATATTCCCTAACTATGCACAACTGTTATACAATTGAACATATTGTTAAATATTTGTACTAGTGTTTGTTATTATCAGAATGATACAGAATACAACGATTATATTAAGCATATATATACGACATGGTTTATACACACACTTTCTGGTGAAATTCATAGGTTGGGAAGTATATTGCTAAAAATAGTTATTCTGTAAAAAGCTTTATTGAATTTTCTTTGTAAAATTATTATATATTTTAAATAGTGTAATTGAATTGTAATATACCTGAAATAAAACTACTCCAATGAATGACATCATTTTGGTTTTAGTCCGAATGCCGCCGCTGTGTCTTAAACGTTTATTATTTTCAACTTGGAAATTGCCTATTTACAACTTGCGTTAACTCTTCAATGGTAGTCTTTTTAAACATTTTCCGTATGTAAGTCAGAGTGTTTCTTATTCCTGAGAGAATATAACTTCTATTTCCAGTTTATACGTTTTAAAGGTTACTCTTTCCACTCCAATTTATATTTGTTGACATATTGACCCACTATGAAGCTTTGTACCGATGCTAATTGGGTACAAATTAAATGTCATGGTAAATAAAAACAAACGAACCGATATAATCTACGCCTGAATAAGCAGATATATCCGCGTATAATTTAACGTTAATGTAAGATTACACATGTATGTTTTTCTATCTTTGAATGCAGTCAGTGATGTTTTGTGTGTTAGTACTTATGATCCTGTTGAAATCTGCCAGATCAGTATTAAATTGCACGCATAAATTATACACAGATGATTATTTGAATTATGAGTTGGGTTGCGTTGTTGGGTTGAGTTGTACTCAGTATTCTCGAATATTATCTCCCGTCGAAATAAATCAACGATGAATGAATGAATGTTTGATACATTGGCTTTAATATGTTTATAGGTATTAGTATGGATTATCTAAGGATTGCAAACAAAGATTTATTGCGTTATTGCTCGATTATGCTTCATGATCGATATTGTATATTGGCGAATTTCTAAGTGCATACAAGTTTCGCTAAAACAATAATGTGATATATTGATTTGCTCGCATAAAGTGGTTTGTCTGGTCGCCTGGTTGTCTGTGTGTATGTCATTTACTTTGATCGATGCTTCACTTTTAAACGTTATGTTACATCAAATATCAAACTAGATCTTTTCAGACGGCACGCAGTTTACAAGTTGTATATATGCATGTACAAAATAGATATGCGTATGCTTATTAAGATGTATTATATCGAAATAATAAAGAAACATGTATAGCTCGGTCATTTTGAGCGCAATTTACAATGAATATAAACTATGTCCATTAATTCATACGTGTTCTCTAGCGTGAATTGGGCAGGATTTATTATTAATAATGCTTTATTAGCAAAGTTGTTCCCTTGTGTCAAATTTTACCCTGTTTGTCTTAAATGATCATCTTTACATTTGACAGAAAGTAATTCTTTTAAATGGTATTAATTCGTACATAATACACCCAGTGTTTTGGCCAATTTGTGTTTTGTTTTTATTATAAGGCGAGCACATTTCATTTACCTTCATAGTCGCCATGCATGCATGAGCGTAAATAATAATTATGCTATATTTGAATGTTATGATTTACAAACTAGCAATATCAAGAAAGATTTGTCAAAACAAATTTAGGGTGCATACATAAGTTACAATGATACAATACTTTTTTCCGAATTATACATATTTTCAAAAATAAGAATAGTAATTATGATAACAAAATAGAATCACATATTTGCGTAACAAATGCACATAATTCTGAAAAACGACATTCCTAAATCCAATATTTCTGTATAATATCCTGCATTTTATGAATGAAATTACAGGTACACAAAAACGACATATAGTTAAGGATTGATATCTTGGAAAATAAACATTCTGTTTAAGGAGTGCTCCATATATTGATGCTAACCAATACTCGGTTTAAGGATCTAAGAAACGCTTTTACATATTTTGCATACATTTGCAGACAAGATAATTTAAAATGTCTTCGATATGCGTTCCGTTCCCACATTAAATAAACCCTTATATATTTAACGTATTCTGTCTTTGTTAATAGAAAATGCGCGCAACCATTTGGAATTACAGCCGTCTAACTTTACCGGCATAGGTTTATTATATATTTAGCTTTGCCTACTAAGGACAAAACCTTAAAATCTTCATTACATATATATTGTACCATCGAGAGGAAATGATACTATACTGAAATGTACATACTGTAGGTTATTTTAGCGAGTTTCTTTACATACTTGAATGAGTAACAAGCCATTTGAAAATAATCTACATTTGAAGATACGTATGTGAATATGGTTCATGAACTGTTGTCTGTGCAAAACCTCCTCGCTCGAGAACAACACGCATTCACGTTTATGCTTATTATAAACAAGCATTTCCCGATGTTGGTTGTTTTTTTTTGGGGGGGGAGGGGGGCGGCAAGATTGTTTTCCTAAGAATAAAAAAAACGTTAAAGACATAACTTGTTCTGCTAAATATTATGCTAATGCTTATGGTATTTTAAATTACTTAAAGGCTATATTGAAACTTAGTATATATGACACGCACTACACTAGTTATTTGATGTGTGTTTGACGTTGTTTGTTTTATGGTGTGCGTCTGTTTGCTAAATTGTATTCCTATTAGAAATAAATACAAATTAATACATTTAGTCGCAACTAACACAACTATATTTCATCATAAGAAATGTAGTGCAAGAGGAAAAAAAACACCTTAAATAACATTAACATGGAAGAATCTAAGAACATGATGGACAGAATATGCCTCAATACCGTACTGATTATATTTTTGAAAACACTCAGTGCAGATACCTACGCGATTACTTTGTATTCTTCTTGAAGGAGTAATATGCATTCCTTTGAAACGATTATATGTGCATGTTTAGTAAATATAGGTAATTATAACACATAATTTGTTTATAAAGATCTTTATTTTAGTGCACAGACATTTGAGCTATCATTGATAAAGCAGTATTACCTTTTAAGTAAGCCTTAGGGTTTGGAACCGTGTTGTGAAATCGGCACATCTAGGCTTACAATGTTACCAGCAATTTTAACGATGTTTTACGGTTGGGCTAACGGTCATTATAACCGCAGGGAGGAATCAGATTCACTGGCACTGTGTTTGAAAATTTGTTTGAGAGGGTTTATCAACGCTTTAACATGTCTCATTTAGTTTAATTATGGTCTTTACATTTCAAACAAACATCAATGAGTGGTCTGCAGGGTCGTAAAATCATTAAAACAACAAATTTTGATACAAAAAGTAAACTGGATACACGAACAGCACGGTTATTGTTTTAAACATTAAATCTAGTAAACCAAATTGCCATTAATTAAAGGCCAATAGATGCATCAAAACAACCACTATCAATCTTACTAAAGCCGGTGTTTATGCCGTGGTATAGTCAAGCACTAGGTGTTTTCACCAGTTTTAAAACATGCCGAAAATCATACATATTCTTACCATTAAGCATTTAAACAGGATATACATAGCCGACACAATTACTTCAATACTTACTGAACAACAGTTCGGTAATAATAGCTGTTACTGACATTCGATGTGTTTGTAAAAGAGCTTAAGTGTCTTATAACATACTTATGCTTGCGAATATGTTCCATATTTATTCCTGTTTAAACAATATGGTTTTAAGTAGGGGTATAGGTAACTCAATTTAATCAAAAACTAAATAGAAATATAGCTTCTTATATAGGCATATATATTTATGGATCTCGAGAAAACTGTTGTCAAAGCTGTACACGGCTAAACACGCGCTTAACTGACACCATACTTTGAAATTGTTAAAACCACCTACATCGGATATATACTGAAAAACGCTTTCAGAAAAAAACCGTCAAACAATTAAGTGCACGTATCTGAATAGAATACATACATGGTCAATCTAATATCTACGTCATTAGCAAGGTGACGCCGCAGAAGCGTGATCGCGGAGCCTGAAGTCGCATATGTTAACGACTATTGTGAGAACAGGAACGTATGTTTGGTGTTACATTAAAGCTTGCTGGACATAAGTTAACGTATTGCATTTTACAAAGTGTGTCTACATGGGTTTAACAATCATCTACAACCGATTGATTTTAACCGAAGTTTAGACTGTTATAATTTCTCCGAAAACTTCTCTTTAAGACATTACAGGTTCCAATTGATTCGAATTCTTATAATTCCGTGTAAGTCCGAAATATACACACATTATTTGCTTCCTCTGCTACTGTGGATGCGATGCGACAAAGTCTACAAGCACCACATATTATGCATTTGTATAATGAGTCTGAGTAGTATGAACTGTCCATGTGATATAAATTGCCTGCAGACAGCCGTACTTTTTTCCGTTTAGAAAATACGATTTAATAGTTCTAATTTAGTTTATATTTTTCGATGATTGGTGATTGGTACACCGTTTGATGTTAATTGTATAATAAGTAAACAAATATGTTGCATGTTTTAAAACTGTTTATTTTTTGTAAATCTTACGAAAACACATGTGTTAACAATATTTTACGTGCGTACATCGCTAACTTATCGATATGTATCATTATAGTAAATTGATTGTTAAGCTGCAATTAAAATATTAAATGTATTTAGAAATGATTGGGTTTTACAATTTTGTGTAAGTCAAATGATATAAGATATTTCTTGACGTGAATCAATTATTCACAGCTTTTTATTCCAACTGTTGTATTTCACATTCCGGGATTTAAATAAGAATACTTTATATTGATTTCCTCTGGAAAGGAAAGGCCATTATACACATGATGTATGTCAAAACACTTATGGTGTACCGTCGTAAATTATCCGGGTTTATTTCGTGTATTTAGACGAGCTTTTCTTGTAAAAGGATATATGCGTTACGGAAGCTATCATGTTTCATTAATTGTGACGAATTACTCAAATATAAACAGAAGCTGACGTCGATATACGTGTTGTGTAACTTTATTTTTTCATCTAAAAGGACATTACATGTGTAGTTAATATGTTAGCTTATATACATCTATCAACGTTATTGGTAAATAATATTTCGACACAATCATACAAATTAAAGTGCATCGAAATTAGAGAAAACTCAATGTTATTAAGGCTACATACGACACCACAAGCAATGCTGACGTATGTTTTGCAAAATATATTGAAACATTCATATACATATGCATATTATATATCAATATCAATCGACATATAATTAAACAAAGTATAAATGTTGTTCAATTCAACACCTAGTTTAAAAAAAAACTATTGAAATCTAAATACATGTCATGATAGGGATACTCTAACATAAAACCACTAACTATTAGTAATATAATACGTTAAATTAATAAAAAATAAGACGGATACACATATGGTCTTATATATCGGTTTATTTACATAACACGATGGATTGCCTTCTTGTGCACCGTATCGATTTCATGAATATGCATAGTTCGTGTATTTTAAAGAAGCCTCGTATTAAATCTGCTTATAAAAACTGTTGTTGTGTCATTCTGTAAAGGTATGATTACGCACAATATAGTCTTTATATATCTTGCAAGAATTGCGGACTGCTTTGCCACGCATGTTAAAAGCATCGCTAATCTCTGAAGTACTCATTTCTCGTTTTACATGTTATTACAGTGTAATTTACTGCTGTGGAAACAATTCTGACTTGCGTAAATGTTTCTCGTGACTTTCTTTATAATTGCGTATAACGAACCCTCGCTATGAAATAGTCAGACATACACGATGACACGCTGATACGGGATTGCAGAATAATCATCGAAAATACTCCAGCATTTTGCAGTATTTGGTTAATATTTATAAGATAATCAGTGGATCAACGATTATTGTGGAGCTTTACGTAAACTATCTCATTTAATACCGAATAAAATAGTTTTTATTGACGGTTCTTACATTTCATTCTTTAGTGATACCCGTAGTACACTCAATTGTTATGCAAACGTCTGATTTATTTGTTAGATAAGTGTGTTGAAAACCTTGATTACAATCTATGTTGAATGATGTGTTGTTTTGTTTATATCATGTGTGTTGTATACTGGTGGTCGTGTGTATGTACGTGTTGTAAAAGTATTGCCAAATCGTCTTTTATTGTTCGGTATAGTATACGTAAAGGGGTTTGTTAGTATCGTTGCTAATGCGTCAGAGCTTCTTAATATAGGTTTCTGCAGAAAATATTGTAATATTGTATAATTGTTTTCTACTGAAGTAAATAATGTCAGTGTAGAGGGTATAGCCTTTCTTTATTAATTGAGAATACACCATATGCAACTACGTTTTCAATCACGTTTCGTTTTTGAAACCCTGGTTTAAGGGTTATCTACAATTAGTCTTTAATAATATTGCATGCTGCTAGATACTATTTATAATGATACTGTAAATAAATTAATGGTGTTTTAAAAGCTTAAATCGAATATCATCTTCTTGTTATAATGNCTCTGGAAAGGAAAGGCCATTATACACATGATGTATGTCAAAACACTTATGGTGTACCGTCGTAAATTATCCGGGTTTATTTCGTGTATTTAGACGAGCTTTTCTTGTAAAAGGATATATGCGTTACGGAAGCTATCATGTTTCATTAATTGTGACGAATTACTCAAATATAAACAGAAGCTGACGTCGATATACGTGTTGTGTAACTTTATTTTTTCATCTAAAAGGACATTACATGTGTAGTTAATATGTTAGCTTATATACATCTATCAACGTTATTGGTAAATAATATTTCGACACAATCATACAAATTAAAGTGCATCGAAATTAGAGAAAACTCAATGTTATTAAGGCTACATACGACACCACAAGCAATGCTGACGTATGTTTTGCAAAATATATTGAAACATTCATATACATATGCATATTATATATCAATATCAATCGACATATAATTAAACAAAGTATAAATGTTGTTCAATTCAACACCTAGTTTAAAAAAAAACTATTGAAATCTAAATACATGTCATGATAGGGATACTCTAACATAAAACCACTAACTATTAGTAATATAATACGTTAAATTAATAAAAAATAAGACGGATACACATATGGTCTTATATATCGGTTTATTTACATAACACGATGGATTGCCTTCTTGTGCACCGTATCGATTTCATGAATATGCATAGTTCGTGTATTTTAAAGAAGCCTCGTATCAAATCTGCTTATAAAAACTGTTGTTGTGTCATTCTGTAAAGGTATGATTACGCACAATATAGTCTTTATATATCTTGCAAGAATTGCGGACTGCTTTGCCACGCATGTTAAAAGCATCGCTAATCTCTGAAGTACTCATTTCTCGTTTTACATGTTATTACAGTGTAATTTACTGCTGTGGAAACAATTCTGACTTGCGTAAATGTTTCTCGTGACTTTCTTTATAATTGCGTATAACGAACCCTCGCTATGAAATAGTCAGACATACACGATGACACGCTGATACGGGATTGCAGAATAATCCTCGAAAATACTCCAGCATTTTGCAGTATTTGGTTAATATTTATAAGATGATCAGTGGATCAACGATTATTGTGGAGCTTTACGTAAACTATCTCATTTAATACCGAATAAAATAGTTTTTATTGACGGTTCTTACATTTCATTCTTTAGTGATACCCGTAGTACACTCAATTGTTATGCAAACGTCTGATTTATTTGTTAGATAAGTGTGTTGAAAACCTTGATTACAATCTATGTTGAATGATGTGTTGTTTTGTTTATATCATGTGTGTTGTATACTGGTGGTCGTGTGTATGTACGTGTTGTAAAAGTATTGCCAAATCGTCTTTTATTGTTCGGTATAGTATACGTAAAGGGGTTTGTTAGTATCGTTGCTAATGCGTCAGAGCTTCTTAATATAGGTTTCTGCAGAAAATATTGTAATATTGTATAATTGTTTTCTACTGAAGTAAATAATGTCAGTGTAGAGGGTATAGCCTTTCTTTATTAATTGAGAATACACCATATGCAACTACGTTTTCAATCACGTTTCGTTTTTGAAACCCTGGTTTAAGGGTTATCTACAATTAGTCTTTAATAATATTGCATGCTGCTAGATACTATTTATAATGATACTGTAAATAAATTAATGGTGTTTTAAAAGCTTAAATCGAATATCATCTTCTTGTAATAATGATTTTTACATGAAGACAGCATTCACCGATCGATAACTTGACACACCTGAATGCAGAGTCACGATGTATAATGTATACTACAGTCAATCAAATGCACATACACAGCCTCGTATATCCTGTGAATTCTTCCATAACAAGAACCGTTCTAATCGGCATCGCCTATATTTAGTCTGTGATAGTACAATCTTAGCCACATCTTAATGATTTTATGGTGGCGACATTACAGTGCTCAGAGTTCCGTTAAACATTAGAGGGGCGGTATAAAAGATGTTGGGTAATAAATCGCGTGATGGCGATATTTTAAATGGTTTTCCCAGAAATCTTCATCGTTGAGCTGAATTGGTTTGGAATATTCTACAATCCACGGAGTGAGGCAAGTGAAGCACAGCAAAACGTACTTTACAAGGCAGGACAATAGCTTCAGCATCTTCACAATAAACATCATACCAAATGATCAACATAAACAAGAAACACAGCCGGTATTTTTCTAAAGGGAATCGCTAAGTGAATGTTTAATGTGATACAACCAAGTATAAATCGAGTATCTCCCTATCTTATGGGAAAGTATTCTCCAATCAAAACAACGTCCAGTGATGGTAAATATCTCATTGCAAACACACCGGATTCTTTAAACACATAAAGCGCTCGCCCTTTCCATCGAAATGCATGCTTTCATGAAACATGCAGTTACACTTCACTTATTGTGTTAACTTTTTTAAATGTCCTCAAGTCCATTTAGTTTGCGAACATATTTTACAAAATGTACATTTATATCATGAACATATGTTTAAGTTCTATGTAATTGTATTGTACTGAATGTGTTGTATTGTAGCGTACGTTAAACAAAATATGACATAATTCATTGATACGTGTTTGTAAATATGTACTATATGTTTAAAGAAATACGTATATAATTTGCATTCCGCAATTTATGTCTTATTCTAGTAAATGTCAGCGCAATAATGATACATATAATCATAAAACTTATAGAACATTCACCTACGCACATAAATGTCGACAAAAAAAACAACGCCTGTATGTCAATATATATGTATCATGCAGATAAACTTAAAAAATGATTTATTTTACGTCTTTTTTGTATATTTGTAATACATCAGTGTGTCTGTGTAATCATCTGATGTAATGCATACTGCATTTAAGAAAATAGCTCATTTCTTTACAGCTGTGATAAAACACTTGCTTTATATAACATAATCGATAACATAATTAAATGCATGCAGCTTATATATATATATGTGTGTGTAAAACAAATATATCGCCATTTATAATATTCACATGCAACTGTCTTCGAATTGTATGTATTAATTAAAATTAGCACCAGCGTATCTACTAAGTAATGGTCCTTTTATGAAAACGACCAGAAAACTCAGATTCTCATAAAATGGTAAAGTTTTAAAATTTGAAAAGAGACCGGATAATTATGTATGACGAAAGACGTTATACCGTTTTGCTTTCACTGACGCCGATAAGCAAAATACATATGTCTTATAAACAGATATGTGTATTAAAACCATATCTTTGCATTTGTTATCTGATCAAGGCAATATATATGTTAATCCTTGGCTATGGTTTATATTGGACATGACCACATTTGACATTTGTATTAAAGTTTTCATTACTAATAATTTATCATTTTATATCTGTATCGTGGGTTAAACTAGCTTTCTAACGTAACGTGTTCTTATATAAAACAATTAATATATGAGCTTCATGAATAAACTTCATATAGCTGTGTCTTGCAAACAATTATCTTATGCTAGATGTGGCTTGAAAGTAACGTATTTTTGTGGTCTGGTTATCTGGACATAAAAGCTTCTGACCAGAATGTGCGGATGCCTCAAAGGGCATTTTCACTTGACGCGAGTCTTATATTAAATAATATTCGTCTCGAAAACATCTTCAGTAAGCATGATGATTAGTCCTGCCAGTCGGCCTAAAGTCCCTAAGGCAATTATTTTAGATTGTATCCAATTATGTGTTAACGGTTAACATATTGACATACACATGAGGAACGATATATCGATGCTGAATGCAGATCACTAATCGTTGGGGAACTTTACCAGACGAGTATGCACACTGGTGGAAAAATATGATACTTCGATTGGTAATTGTAAACAGCATTTCTTCGCTTGATATAAAGGTCGCGTTTCAATATTATTTATGTGACTCATAAGACCATGATCAACGGTACATTTATATCAAATAATACACTTAAGAGTATACGTGTAGAATACGTAAGCAAACATACACTAGCATCTTAACATATAAGTATAAGATAGTCACTGTCGAACGTCTATTATTCAAACAACAAACAGAAAGATTTGAAATACGACTTAATAACATTTTCACTGAAAATATGGCATCAAAAAACACTCAATTTCAAGCCACATAAAACTACATGGAACGATGTCTATAAGTTAACAAATACGATAATCGGTTTGACCAATGGTTCGGAAACTTCACTTTGGAATGCAAATATTCCGCGTAACAATGGTTCATGCCGAATGAATTGACAATTTACTGCGTCACAATGAGTCGTATATAGGAATAATGGTGCTCATGAAACTTTATCATGAACTAAATTCCTATTAACATACGATAGTCTTTTAAGGCGATTTACCGATGGCTTAAACAATTCAGGCCGATACAAACAACACGACATAACCTATTCTAATTAGTAATTCCGCCTTGATTGAGATGTTATTGCGTAACAATGGTTCGTGTATCTTGAATTGGCATCTTACTGTTTTGCAATGGTTCACACCGTCTGCATTGACATGTTACTGCGTCACAACTTTATATGAGGGCTTAAGTCAATTGACTTACAATCGGAAACAAAACTGTTCCAGACAATAGATAAGGTTCTATCATATTGTACAACCTACAAGACAACAATTGAAGGTGCGGCCGTCTTGATTTGTTTTAACCACATTACAATTAAGATAGGGCTACGGTTAATAATATATATATATATATACATACGGAATTCACTAAAAGGAATTTACTCATACCTAACTAGTATACATTCTGTCAAAATATGTTCCATGTTAATTGATCTCTTTAATAAATAAACATCGATTTACGAAACATTACTACTGTTTAACAGGCTAAAAAATAGCAAATTTGCTATATATTTAAAACACATTAATTATACTGTTTTAAAAAAGAAGCAGGTAAACAATAATTTCATAATCATTGTTTTGAGTATCGTGGTTTTGCAATTGTTTACATCTGTCCATTTTAAACCCTTAAATACAACTATTTTTTCTTCATGTTTCAATATAAGCTCATTTTTTTTCCCTTTAAATGTCCCTTTAATCTGATGGAACAAAGTGATTGAATTCAAAAAGTACATAACCATGTATGTTTTTGTGCACAGCCTTTTATGCGAAGCAAGCAATTTGATTGGGACTCACACACTTCTCACGTGGAGAAATGCCGCTGGCATGCAAGAGAATGTAACATATAATTTGTGTTTGGTGATTTAAAATGCAAAACTAAGTCATGAACAACATGGTATTGGTTTTGGTATGAACATGAGTTCAATCTATGTTGAAATATACGTGCATGCAGAAAAAAAGGAACACTGCAGATGTACAATTTATGATATTACCGAACAGAATACATTGCATTTATTACCTTGTTAAATATAATGTTAAAAACAGGAATTCAACCGGTTGTTAACACTTTTAACACGTTTTTTTTCCAAATGTGTTTTTCTTTCTGTATTGAACGTATGCTTAGAAGTTGACGTATAGAATATGAATAGATCGTTCATATTTCATAAGTGTTGATTTAAACATGTTTTAGACAATTATTCGTTTCAAGCAGCAGTGATTTTAACATAAAATGATCTATAACACATCTGTATAAACTTAGATACAGAAATATAAAATTAGCAAAACAAACACTGATATTGATAAGTTATTTCTTACAATTCACAACATGCATTTAAGAACGTATCTGAGCATTGACTATATACAGTAACATTATTTAAACAAACAAAATACTACCAGACTATACCGGTGTGTGTGTGTGAAATATTGTAAGGATGCACCAACATTCCCCTTTATACAGCAATTACCCGCATAGGACTTGTTAGTAATGGAGAAAATATAAAGGTACCAGAAACGTCCTTTGTCTAATCCTGTGTCTTAGTGTGTCTGAAGCGAAAAACCTACCACACTACCCACGTTCACGTCTCATGCAATAATTTTGATTTATATCAAGCTGCGAACGGCAATGGCGTGTTGGCTCAATAATCACAAACCGCTTACTAGAATTTNTACCGTTTTGCTTTCACTGACGCCGATAAGCAAAATACATATGTCTTATAAACAGATTTGTGTATTAAAACCATATCTTTGCATTTGTCATCTGATCAAGGCAATATATATGTCAATCCTTGGCTATGGTTTATATTGGACATGACCACATTTGACATTTGTATTCAAGTTTTCATTACTAATAATTTATCATTTTATATCTGTATCGTGGGTTAAACTAGCTTTCTAACATAACGTGTTCTTATATAAAACAATTTATATATGGGCTTCATGAATAAACTTCAAATAGCTGTGTCTTGCAAACAATTATCTTATGCTAGATGTGGCTAGAAAGTAACGTATTTTTGTGGTCTGGTTATCTGGACATAGAAGCTTCTGACCAGAATGTGCGGATGCCTCAAAGGTTATTTTCACTTCACGCGAGTCTTATATTTAAATAATATTCGTCTCGAAAACATCTTCCGTAAGCATGATGATTAGTCTTGCCAGTCGGCCTAAGGTCCCTAAGGCAATTATTTTAGATTGTATCCAATTATGTGTTAACGGTTAACATATTGACATACACATACGGAACGATATATCGATGCTGAATGCAGATCACTTATCGTTGGGGACCTTTACCAGACGAGTATGCACACTGGTGGAAAAATATGATACTTCAATTGGTAATTGTAAACAGCATTTCTTCGCTTGATATAAAGGTCGCGTTTCAATATTATTTATGTGACTCATAAGACCATGATCAACGGTACATTTATATCAAATAATACACTTAAGAGTATACGTGTAGAATACGTAACCAAACATACACTAGCATGTTAACATATAAGTATAAGATAGTCACTGTCGAACGTCTATTATTCAAACAACTAACAGAAAGTTTTGAAATACGACTTTATAACATTTTCACTCAAAATATGGCGTCAAAAAACACTCAATTTCAAGCTATATAAAACTACATGGAACAATGTCTATAAGTTAAAAAATGCGATAATCGGTTTGACCAATGGTTCGGAAACTTCACTTTGGAATACAAATGTTCCGCGTTACAATGGTTCATGCCGAATGAATTGGCAATTTACTGCATCACAATGAGTCGTATATAGGAATAATGGTGCTCATGAAACTTTATCANACTATTAGTATTAGATTATCATCGTAATGTAACATCAGCACGCTTTTTCTTAGTATCGCATCTTCAGGAAAATTAGCGGAAACGTAATAGTCTTACATTAAGAGTTTATTAAGGTCAGGTTGTAATTGGTATCTGCGTTACAGCTCTTGTTTAAGTAACGTATTACACACGAAGCCTGTATTTTCCTTACTAAGATCCGCAAAAATGTAACCCTTTGCATGCTGGGAAATTTGTCATCTGCTAAAATGTCGTCTGCTGATTTTCTTAGATCATCATTTTCTTCACTTTTTTTCAAAGACCACTATCAGAATAGCAAACAGTTTGGATCCTTATGAGACGCCACGTTCTGTGGCGTCTCATCTGGATCCAAACTGTTTGCAAAGGCCTTTAAAATCCGGTTCCAGTGCTCAAAGGGTTAATCGAATTCGGAACGCCATTGATAAGTGTCAGTTAAACAATAATGATCTTATAGGATAGAAATAATGAAACTCCAGAAGAATAGCAGGACAGGAATGAGTGTTTATTTTATCGATAACTTTATTTTTTTGTAATTAGCCTATATTGTTCAAAGCTCTGTATAAGAGAGCGATCAGATTTGTAAAAGATGATCTAGTCGTCTATGAACTCTTTTAAGAAAGATCAACGGTAAAAAAATAACTTTAACCAGTCTGAATGGTCTTGTTACAATAATATAAAAATTACCTCAAAGATAAGCTAAGCTACCTTCACTGATCAGGTATATTGGTCCGAACTGTCTTGCTATTCTGAATTCTTTGAATTTATAGAAAGAAACAGCAGAGTTATATATAATTATTTTTAAATAAAATTCTGATAAACTTGATCCAAGAATGCAAAAATAAATGGGAATGTTTTTTCTTTCAAGAACAAAAATGAAAATGTATTTTCAAAATAGTAATTTATTTGCGTACATACAATGATTTCAAACAATTAATCAACTACTAGGAACATATTCAGTTATGTTTAAGATAAATATAATAAACAATATGTGTGTGCTTGTTGCAACGGATATGAGGAAATGAGTACACATCATATTTGGATTGTGAAATTACAATACGATAAACTACAAATGTTGAGAACTCTAAATACTGTGTCCGTGTGTTTTGATTTTGAAACATTTTTTCTTAAAAGTTGTATAAACAAAAATGAAGAGCTATATGTTCTAAATATAAAGATAAAACATATTTTTCATGTGAAAAAGAAACACAACCCCAATGTATATGGCCTGAAGAGCAGTACAAAAAAACTATCATAAAACATATGCACAATATTAAAGATCCGGATAAGATAATACATGGGTTGTGGCTCGTAATGTGTACATTTCCAAACTTAAGCTTCTCATATGACGCTATAATCGACTTATCGCGTCTGTATCTCCACTTTGTATAAAAAGTATATTATGTGATACATTACAAATGTATATATGTTCTGACACATTTGTATATTTGTTCTTTTTAGATTTTCTTACTCAAAATTTAAAACTCTGTAAACGAAATATTATATACGTGTAGTGTTACCATTATGTATCAACGACTATGTACGGAATGTAGTGAAGGATGCCCTCGACCCCTGTCATCTATAAAAGTACGAGGAAATAAAAGAATTATTATTGACAAATAATGTTCATTTTTGCTTTAAATTATATATGGTTCTCTTACCAATACGAAGACAGACGGGAACTGGTGCACTCCAAGTGTTCGTTTCACATATTAAGATCCATTTATAACGTAACTTTAACCGCACGTAAAAGACGCTTCAGAACCATGAAACTTGCCATTAACGAAGCGCACGTTGCCTTGACACGATGAATTTATAGTAGGGCATACTGTAAAAATAAACAGCTTACAATATAGGCTTAAAACACGTCACTCTGTATTTATTATTTACAAGCTTATAATTAACTGTTTTGATTAAAATACAATCTTATTATGATCTGCACTAACACCGATTTACAATGGAAGAAACACAATGTCATGGTCAGTACAAACCGTTGCAAGGTAAGGTAATCAAACACAAAACTAACACATTTCCTGGTGTATTGCGAGTGGGTGTGGATACAAAACATGGCGAAGTATCAAATATGAATAATACTATAGCTAAATGTCATTAAACTGTTTTTTGGATACAATAGAAAACGTTGTCACCTTTATTCGAAATAGAAAACCAATGAACACTGCGTAGGAGTCACTAAGCTATGGCACAAGTTAAGTCCATACATTTAATAATGTTTTTTCGTTGTTTTGTTTTCTTATTAATTTTTTTATCTATTTAGTCCCTTTTTAAATGCAACAAAAATATTACCTGATATGACGATGACTACTTCTGCAACGAATACGTATCCAATTAGGAGGAAAATGGAAACAAAGCAGGCCATTTTATTTGCACTACTAATTATTGCTACCTCTGAGCAGATGTGAAACAAACCGCTGTAACACTAGTAAACAAGACAAAAACGAATCGACCAATCATCGCATAGCAGTGTTTTGTCACGTAGTTAAACTTAGTAAACAGTTACATTCTGGTGAATAAGGAAAATAATGTAAAGATGATATTGTGTAGTTGCAATATATCCTTTAACATAAAGCTACTAAATGGCCCATTAATATGCATACCTGAGTTTAAGGATGGGTCTTGCGGATTTAAAACTCAACCTGAAAAAATGTCTTCATAAATAAGTGACCGTGTGGCGCTGCTTCTTTGTACCTGATCGACATTATTGTTGACGAACGCGATACACATTTTCCCGCCAGATATAACATTATGATAGTCTTTTTCAAAGGTTTCAAGATTCTTAAAGCCCTCGTGTCGTGTATTGAAACCATGTGAAAACTTTTATAATCACCAAGGCGTGACTTGATATTCACCCGGGAAGAATTATAACATCGTTCGTGAAGGACAATTTAAGATGCGATTGCGGTTACAAGGACAGTGTTTCTTTATAAATATAAATCCCTATTAACCAGGTGACTCATTCTGGAAAAGCCTTTGATTACATTGTAGAATGTCACAAAACAAATACAAAAGGGTTTAAACCTCGCGGTTTCGGAGATTATCT
>VMBQ01013364.1:94953-115320 GCA_007657795.1 Dreissena rostriformis | reverse complement strand
GATTTCAATATGGCGGACATTCCGACAATAAACAAAAAAATACGTTGCCGAGCAAAAATTACAAATAACGATCAAATTAACTACGGAAACCATACAATAAGGATGGATTAATGAAAAGCGTGCGTCATTCAGCGATGGAGCATACGTTTGGATACAAATAACATATTGTCTTATGTATTGAATGTCATAGAACGAATGTTTGTAATTTGGAAATTGAAGTCTACTTGCGGAGAAAAATACGTCTAACACAATTTTCGTTTGAAAAACAAAACAGACGAACATGGTTTGATGTATATGTTAGTGGATCTGTGTATAATCAGATTCATATGCATATTCTGCTCTATTATGTTTGTCACTATACAGTTTACTGTTATTGCATGTTATTGAACTGGAAGATATTGAAAGGTATAAATATTAAATATATTAATTGATCTAAGTTAAATACATCAATTACATTCAAGTATGTTTATAGGTATAAATATTTTCCCCAAACTGAAACTAAAACAATGAATGTATTTCCCCAAATTGGTGTTTCGCTTTTTTTTGCCCTTTCTTGAATTAACCATTCTTTAACATGTCCTTTTTGAATTTACTTCGCCCTCTATGCCCTCATGGGTATACACTTAATTGACGGGTGTGGAATTTACAACTCAATTGGCATTTAAATGTGTGCTCCTCGCAGGCCTGTCTGTCTTGTAAATTTTGATAGTCTTTCCCCAAGTCTGCGTAATATCAAAGGAATGCTAGTCCAAATCTATGACGGTCTAATCGCTTTAAAACAAGATAATCATAAGTCTTTTTATTAAATGATACAAATATAAATTTGTGTGTGTGTAATCACAATTGTAATTTATAATTATGATCATTGTCAATTGCACTGTCATGACATTGATACCAGCAATGAAACCAGGTTATTTTACTATTTTAATCTTTAGCCAGTAGGTCCTGTAAAAAAAGAGGAGGTCCTGTATTTTCCAAGTTTACAGGACCTACTGTCCTGTAAAAATTTGACAAGTTTGGATATGACTGGTGTTTTCCCCTCTGAGAGAAATTTCCCCCTAAACAATGAGATTTTTTATTTTTTTTTGAAACCTTTAATTATATAATTTAACCTGATCCAGTGTGGAATGATATTGCATAATTAAATCATCTGTGGCCTTCAATTTGTTTTAAAATGGTGAAATATGTTAAATTGATTTTTTAAGACTTACTTATTTTTCCTTAAAATCAGGTGGTTTGCACGATTTTTTTCCTCTCAAAAAAGGCTAGGCCCTTTCCCCAAAATCAGATAAAAAAAACCTGGTGTTTATTTTCATTCAAATTTGGGTCTGGTAGGGCGACCATGATTCCCAATGTAAAAAGGTATATAATTTTCCTTAATCAGACCTCAAAATTCCCAATTGAAGGTTTCCAATAAAAAGAAATATAGACATTTTTTTAATAAGTCTCAACATTTAGTTCAACTCCTTTCCAGTTCTATAAGTTAAACCTAAGTAAATCTAATATACAAAAATCTCTTTTATTCTCAAGTAATTTTAAAGTATTTTTTAGCAAAAAAAACAACAAAAACACTAATCCAATTTTAGTATAGTCTGAAAATGTTCATTGAAGTCTTCAATTTGTATCTAGACATAAGTTGGAGTCATTCTTAAATNAAAAAAACAAAAACACTAATCCAATTTTAGTATAGTCTGAAAATGTTCATTGAAGTCTTCAATTTGTATCTAGACATAAGTTGGAGTCATTCTTAAATAGTGTGTTGAACAATAAATAGTTGGTATTATGTTGTTTTTTTCTCAACGATTTATTCAATATAAATGATAACAATGGTACTAGATAAATATATGTGCGAAATACAGAAAAAGGAGGATTGTTAAAAATAAAAAGTCCTAAACCTCTTGCATTTTTATTTTTTAACCCTTTGCATGCTGGGAAATTTGTCGTCTGCTAAAATGTTGTCTGCTAAATTTCTAAAAATAGCATTTTCTTTGATTTTTTTTCAAAGAATACTATCAGAATAGCAAACAGTTTGGATCCTGATGAGACGCCACATTTTGTGGCGTCTCATCTGGATCCAAACTGTTTGCAAAGGCCTTCCAAATCCGGTTCCAGCGCTCAAAGGGTTAAACAAAGTTGCTTGGGTACATATATACAAATCAAGTGTGTTACTAGAATGAATTTGAAAAACCATTACAATTATTGTAACAAGTATCCAAAATAATAAAAAAAATGTTTTTGTTTGCACCTAAAATTGAAAAAGATAACCAAATGATCAGACATTAACCCTTTGAGCGCTGGAACCGGATTTTGAAGGCCTTTGCAAACAGTTTGGATCCAGATGAGACGCCACAGAACGTGGCGTCTCATCAGGATCCAAACTGTTTGCTATTCTGATAGTATTCTTTGAAAAAAATTGAAGAAAATGCTAATTTTAGAAATTCAGCAGACAACATTTTAGCAGACGACAAATTTCCCAGCATGCAAAGGGTTAANCATCATCATCATCATCATCATCATCATCATCATCATCATCATCATCATCATCATCATCATCATCATCATCATCATCATCATCATCATCATCATCATCATCATCATCATCATCATCATCATCATCATCATCATCATCATCATCATCATCATCATCATCATCATCATCATCATCATCATCATCATCATCATCATCATCATCATCATCATCATCATCATCATCATCATCATCATCATCATCATCATCATCATCATCATCATCATCATCATCATCATCATCATCATCATCATCATCATCATCATCATCATCATCATCATCATCATCATCATCATCATCATCATCATCATCATCATCATCATCATCATCATCATCATCATCATCATCATCATCATCATCATCATCATCATCATCATCATCATCATCATCATCATCATCATCATCATCATCATCATCATCATCATCATCATCATCATCATCATCATCATCATCATCATCATCATCATCATCATCATCATCATCATCATCATCATCATCATCATCATCATCATCATCATCATCATCATCATCATCATCATCATCATCATCATCATCATCATCATCATCATCATCATCATCATCATCATCATCATCATCATCATCATCATCATCATCATCATCATCATCATCATCATCATCATCATCATCATCATCATCATCATCATCATCATCATCATCATCATCATCATCATCATCATCATCATCATCATCATCATCATCATCATCATCATCATCATCATCATCATCATCATCATCATCATCATCATCATCATCATCATCATCATCATCATCATCATCATCATCATCATCATCATCATCATCATCATCATCATCATCATCATCATCATCATCATCATCATCATCATCATCATCATCATCATCATCATCATCATCATCATCATCATCATCATCATCATCATCATCATCATCATCATCATCATCATCATCATCATCATCATCATCATCATCATCATCATCATCATCATCATCATCATCATCATCATCATCATCATCATCATCATCATCATCATCATCATCATCATCATCATCATCATCATCATCATCATCATCATCATCATCATCATCATCATCATCATCATCATCATCATCATCATCATCATCATCATCATCATCATCATCATCATCATCATCATCATCATCATCATCATCATCATCATCATCATCATCATCATCATCATCATCATCATCATCATCATCATCATCATCATCATCATCATCATCATCATCATCATCATCATCATCATCATCATCATCATCATCATCATCATCATCATCATCATCATCATCATCATCATCATCATCATCATCATCATCATCATCATCATCATCATCATCATCATCATCATCATCATCATCATCATCATCATCATCATCATCATCATCATCATCATCATCATCATCATCATCATCATCATCATCATCATCATCATCATCATCATCATCATCATCATCATCATCATCATCATCATCATCATCATCATCATCATCATCATCATCATCATCATCATCATCATCATCATCATCATCATCATCATCATCATCATCATCATCATCATCATCATCATCATCATCATCATCATCATCATCATCATCATCATCATCATCATCATCATCATCATCATCATCATCATCATCATCATCATCATCATCATCATCATCATCATCATCATCATCATCATCATCATCATCATCATCATCATCATCATCATCATCATCATCATCATCATCATCATCATCATCATCATCATCATCATCATCATCATCATCATCATCATCATCATCATCATCATCATCATCATCATCATCATCATCATCATCATCATCATCATCATCATCATCATCATCATCATCATCATCATCATCATCATCATCATCATCATCATCATCATCATCATCATCATCATCATCATCATCATCATCATCATCATCATCATCATCATCATCATCATCATCATCATCATCATCATCATCATCATCATCATCATCATCATCATCATCATCATCATCATCATCATCATCATCATCATCATCATCATCATCATCATCATCATCATCATCATCATCATCATCATCATCATCATCATCATCATCATCATCATCATCATCATCATCATCATCATCATCATCATCATCATCATCATCATCATCATCATCATCATCATCATCATCATCATCATCATCATCATCATCATCATCATCATCATCATCATCATCATCATCATCATCATCATCATCATCATCATCATCATCATCATCATCATCATCATCATCATCATCATCATCATCATCATCATCATCATCATCATCATCATCATCATCATCATCATCATCATCATCATCATCATCATCATCATCATCATCATCATCATCATCATCATCATCATCATCATCATCATCATCATCATCATCATCATCATCATCATCATCATCATCATCATCATCATCATCATCATCATCATCATCATCATCATCATCATCATCATCATCATCATCATCATCATCATCATCATCATCATCATCATCATCATCATCATCATCATCATCATCATCATCATCATCATCATCATCATCATCATCATCATCATCATCATCATCATCATCATCATCATCATCATCATCATCATCATCATCATCATCATCATCATCATCATCATCATCATCATCATCATCATCATCATCATCATCATCATCATCATCATCATCATCATCATCATCATCATCATCATCATCATCATCATCATCATCATCATCATCATCATCATCATCATCATCATCATCATCATCATCATCATCATCATCATCATCATCATCATCATCATCATCATCATCATCAATCCCTTGACCGGTCTGGCCAAATTATTGAGATATCAACGCTATACTATTTAAAAAATATATCTTGATTTACAAGAAGAGATGTTTTTAATGAAAGGCAACTAGTTGTGTTATTCTTGTCCAAGCCTGAGTGAAGAGAAAACATTATTTGTTATGGAGATTAGAGACTACGTTGAACGGGAAACTTGTGCTTTATAGCGGGTTACAATCATCTAAAAGTAGCCGAAAAAAAATAGTGACCTTTTTACAAGTGTCAAGTTCTTTATTACAAAGCACATAACGTGCCTTTTTATTTCTCAATTGCATTCAGTTTAGAAAGCTCTTTAAGAAAACGTACGGTTATGGGGGACACCACTTGCAAAGTCTAACTGGTTCCCCGTTGAATATAACCGTTGACTATAATATACTATATAGAGAGTAACGATAGATAAGGGGAGGTAACCAATCTATTGCAAAGTATCCGCTTCATATGGACTGGAATTAGTATATTCCAACCAGGGCCTATACCTATGTTGTATAGGTCCCTGTTCCAACAAAAATTACGAAATACGAACGGCAGATAGCTTGATAGGTTCGGTAATCAAGCAAGCAGTTAGATACCACACGTTAATAAATTTTGACGAAAGCTCTTGCAATAATAGACCCGAGTCATGCAGTTTACAAACTTGTATTAACAATAAGTGCGATTTAGCCCATTTCAGCTTTTTATGAAGCTCTTAATATTGAGAGAAAAATAAAAGTACTAAGTGTGCTGGTTAATTGCTACTCTTTGTGTATGCATTCATTGCTTGTATATAAAGTACAATTTAACAGTGTAAGTGATGCAATCAATTTTGAGTAGACATAGAACAACTAGTTTTAATTGTGAAACATATTTTCGCGACAACTGAAAACGGCTACAAACCACTAAATGATGGTATGCGCTGTGAATATTGAGAAAAAAAACCAGCTGCTATTAAATGAATTAATGTATCATGACATGAATATAATAATGAGATAATTATTTAAAAATTAACTAATATGTTGTTTCAAAATATAATATTTTTGGTTGAAATTTCCAGTGGCGTCTTAGTGGCTGTTACTGTTAAAAGTCATTTATTGTTACCCCCTGGCCCCAGTTTTATATTTGCAACTTAAAGTAAGAGTTAACCTGAATGTTAAACCCTAGAAAATATTTCACAAATACGCCTCATTTTTTGAGTACAGCTTTTAAATATTGTGTTCTATTGCAGTTCTACTATGGAGAATAGTGCAGATCCAGAGTATACGCAGAGAGTGTACCAGAGCCTTCTTCGGAAAGACAATATCTCCCTCGTAGCTCTAAACACGGCCAATGCAGACACAGAGCCTTCCAGTCAGTCACAGATCAGACAGACTGTGAAGATCATTCAGTCAAATGGTTCATCTTTGGTTGAAACACCATCCAGGAAGCATGTTAGTTACCTTGTAATAAAGTTGACGAATAATCTGATAACGTAAACTAGTAAATGAAGAAATCTTTTTGAAGGATTTTGAAGTAGTTTTCATCGTCTGACAACTAGGTAAATAGTGAAAAAATATCTGTTTATTCAATGCTTAGGGTCGAAAATTGGCAAAAATAGGTTTATGTTTTAAGTTCATTGAATAAGGTGACTAGTGCATTTGAACAAGTTGTAGTCCTTTGAATCAGATTTTAATGGTATATATCATTTAAACTAGTTGGTAATTGTTGACAGTTATGTGCTTCTTTTACACTAGGCCAAGTTGTATATATAGGTGTTTTAAAGGAGTTTTGCTTGAAACCAGGCTTTGAAAGTCCATAAGACTGCTTGAATTTGCGAGCATAGTTGAATGTTAGTGAAGTTGAAAGCTTTATGTACGCTGCCTGCATTGCAGGTTCTTTTTCTTCAACTCAGAAAAATGAATCTGTGCCAAAACTCCTGCCAAACTAATAAAAAGCATGAACAAGTTGACGAATAATTGAAATTTTGTAATGAAAAAACAACTGCACTTTCTTTTTGACAATTTCAATGCGTTAAAGGGGCACAGTAAAATAATTGTTGAATTCAGTGACAGGGCATTCGCTCTATTTGTAGATGACTCTGCTTCAAATCTTATTGATTATGACTGCATCTATATAGGGAAAAACCGTTAGATAGGTCTTTCTTTCAAAATTGAATTCAATTTTGTTATTTTTGTATCAATCATTGATTTTTTTACACAGTTGGTTTAATGACTAAAAAGAACTTTTGACTGATAGATGTTTGTTAGAATAAGAAATCAGATGACAGTTTGAGTGAAGAAAATGTCCTGATTTCTTATTGTAAAAAATAATGTATCAATGTAAAAAAGCAGAACAAGCATATTCAAATTAAGGCTGAGTGAATTGTCTGTAAAAATTGTTAAGGTCTGCGCTAAACACTACGACATTAAAGTTTGTTATTTGCTCTTTGCTTATCAGTGCTCATATTTCCCGTGAATCGAGCCAGATCAAGTTTGTAATTCTTGTTAGTTGTTAATATTTTAATCCTTGTAAATTATTGATTTAAGGCAGTTGGTAGTAAACAAGGACCAAGTCACAGCTCCAGCATACCGGGAAAATCAAAGTGAGTGAAATAAGTTTTGGAGCAGTGCATTTTTTGAGCTGCTTTATGGGAAAACAGGGCTTATTTCATGTGTGTAAAGTGCCGTCCCAGATAAGCCTGTGAAGTCTGCACAGGCTAATCACGGATGACACTTTCCCCTTTTACAGAGTTTTTTGTTTAAAGTAAGTTTCTTCAAAACAAAATCAAGTTTAGGCAAAAGGTGTCGTCTCTGATTAGCCTGCGCGGACTGCACCGGCTTATCTGGGATGATACTTGACGCACATGCATGAAGCCCCATTTCTGAGAACAAGGCTCAATTGTTTGTTTGCTCTTCTGTTCTTTTGTGATCAATATGCAGAGCTTCAGTGACTGATTTTATAGCTGTTCTAAGTCGTATTCCCAACGGCAAAATGTATCCTTTGCCAAATTCGGTCCCCAATTTGCTATTTGATGGTTTGACTTTTAAAGCTGTTCTCCTAATAGGTGTATGCTTATAAATAGAATATTCTCTTTTACGACACATTCCGTATAAACTGGGTTTTTTTTTTAGAAGAGATTTCCTTTACACAAAAAATACCATACAAGCCAAAAGTATAGTCCCTGATTAGCCTGTGCAGACTGCACAGGCTCATCTGGGACAACACTTTATGCGCATGCATATTGCATAAAACCTGTTTTCCCAGAGCGACCCTCAAATTTGTTACAGAAAAGAGAGCAGTATACTTGGTTACCGTAAGAAGCCCCCAGGGGGTGGACGTAGGCGACCTGGCAGCCTGGCTGGCGACCCTTACTACCAGAAGTGGACATACCTGAAGAAATATGTCAAAGACATGGTCTTTGTAAGTCACACTGATTGATTGAAAATGTTAAAGATATTGTGGTTGTAAGTCACTTTAAATATGTCTATTACATGGTGTTTGTAAGTCACACTGAATATGCTAAAGATATTGTGGTTGTAAGTCACTTTAAATATGTCAATAACATGATCTATGTAAGTCAACAAAGACATGGTCTTATTGAATCAAATTAAATAGATCAAAGACATGGTCTTTGTAGATCACATTAAATATGTCAAAGACATGTGCGTAAATCATCATCCCAGATAAGCCTGTGCTTATCAGGGACAACACTTTCTGCCATGACCGAATTTTCGTTAAGAAGGCTTCCTTTAAACGAAAAATTCAGTAAAAGTGACAGTCCACACTGGCTAATCTGGGACGACACTCTCCGCACATGCATTAAGCCCTGTTTTCCTAGAGCGTGGCTCATTTAATAATCATTCACATACTTTTCCCAGATGAATGCGGCCATATGTGATGAAGTTGTGAGACAGGATGAGAAGCTGGCTAAGGCAAGGGAGGAAAGAAGGTATACATTCTTTATCAGCTGAACTTCGTTGTGTCAGACTCACTTCAGTCGAATTTCCAGATGTAAGCCTTGTTCTGGTAAACTGGGCTTAATGCATCAAGTGTCGTCCCAGATTACCCTGTGCAGTCCGCACAGACTTATCAGGGACAATACTTTCCGCTTTTATGGAATTTTTATGCCCCTGGTAGAGTGGCATATAGCAGTTGAACTATCCGTCTGTCCGTCCGTCCGAAAACTTTAATATTAGTCATTACTATTGCAATATTGAAGATAGCAACTTGATATTTGGCATGCATGTGTATCTCATGGAGCTGCACATTTTGAATGGTGAAAGGTCAAGGTCATCCTTCAAGGTCAAAGGTTAAAAAAATTATAAAAAAATCAAAGCGGCGCAGTAGGGGGCATTGTGTTTCTGACAAACACATCTCTTGTTTGTTTAAAGAAAATCCAGTATAGGTGGAAAGTGTCCCTGATTAACCTGTGCGGACACAACATGCTAATATGCATTGACACTTTACACACATGTAAGTGAACAATAAGTCCTTTAATTAAATGATTGATCAAAGGATTAATATAGGTTTACTCACAGTTAGTATCTGTTTATCTGTCCATTTGAATCTGAATTTCGCCAGAACTGAAAAAGTACGAAAGCTAGGTTGATGAAACTCAGTATTTTTTTTGTGGAGCACGCTTACAGAAAGATCGATTAAGCAGTGACAATGGTAAAGTGTATATGGGTGCGTGCTTGTGTGTGCATCTGAGCTTGTCTGTTCTTTACCTTTGTCATTCATGGTGCAATTTAAAATGACTTAACACAGATGCTTATCATCATGAAAATATTTTTCACGTAAAACACCCTCTCTGTAACCTCAACCGTCAAGGTCACACTTAGAGATCAAAGGTCAAATTTGGCCATAAAACAGCCTGTCTGTATTATAATTTTGTCACTCATCATGCAATTTGAAAATAACTTTATAAAAATGACACCATGAGGAAACAAAGTGTGGAATGTAACACCCTTCTCTCTACCTTAAAGGTCTCACCGAGAGATCAAAGATCAAATTTGGGCATAAAACAGCTAGGACAGTTACTTTTGTTATTCATCATCCAATTTCAAAATAATTTCCCAACATGTGGAGAAGCTGTGTCACACCTTGTTCAAAGGTCAAGGTCACACTTAAGGCCAAAGGTCGAACATTTACCTGGTTCAGCTCAATAAATAATTATGTTATTGAAAATTGGCTTGACATCTTGCAGACAGGCATTTAGTTTAAAGACATCTTGCAGACAGGCATTTAGTTTAAAGAATTTTTAGAGCGCTTCCCTTACTGGGAGTGTGTTCATCTATGGGTGGGCTTACGTTGACTGTTACTAAAAACAAAAATAACTGCTTTTGAACCTTTTCAAACTTATTTATTGTAATAAAACTTTATATCTGGAATCCTAGCAACTTGATTTATTGCATTAGGAGAAGATGTGGTGTTGGTTAAGTTTCTTATATTTTATCCTTTTATGGATTTCAGTTGGAAAAACAACAAATTGT
This sequence comes from Dreissena rostriformis, assembly GCA_007657795.1. Lineage (NCBI taxonomy): Eukaryota > Metazoa > Mollusca > Bivalvia > Myida > Dreissenidae > Dreissena > Dreissena rostriformis. The sequence goes on along the minus strand of VMBQ01013364.1, from coordinate 104,465 downwards.
TTCCCATGGAAAGTCTACATTTATTTGTTTTTGTAGTTTTCTGCTACGTAAGATGATCCACTACCAGTCCATATCTGAGATTCAGCCAATACCAGGTGGGAGCACTCTTCCTGCCTCCACTCTGAAGAGTCTCAGTGAGGAGTTAGGTCCCCTGGCCAAAGGGAAATCCAAGAAGAAGGCTGGCGAGGGAAAGGGAAAGCAGTCAAAGGATGTGCTTGATGGTGATTATAACCTTTCTACTTTATGAAGTTATATGTGTAGTAGAGATGGATGTAAACGAATAATGGCACATTCAAATACTTAACGGAATATTTGAATGTTATTTTTTTTTATTATCCGCATATTCGAATGTTTATTGAGTATTTCTTTGGCACTAATTCAATGCTAGGATCCATGATCCGTATATTTTGACAGTTATGTGGTGATTCGTATTATTGTACATGCAGCGACCTTACGATCATAGCTATTTAGAGTTGCTATACACCGGAAACTATACTGTCCAACAGCAATTTGGGCATAAAGAGGAAGTCATGTGNTGGTCAAAGTGCATATCTGAGTGATGTAGGGTTAAACGAAGGTCGCCATGGCATAGTGGATATGGTGTCGGCCTAGCGACCCGGAGGTTATGGGTTCGATCCCCTGTGGGAGCGCTCTATAGATCTCCCCAAAAGACCCCAAGTACTGGTTCTACCCAGGAAAGGAACTCAAGAGCATTTCAATAAACAGTAGGCTTTCGATGCAATCAAGCTAAAATTAAAACTATAGGGTTAAACATGTGTCCACTTTCCAGTTATAGGAGGGAAGGGCAAGTCAGCCAAGAAGGGTAAAGCAAGTACAGGAAAACTGGTGGTGCCCCCCATACCGCTGGACAACTTGGGTCGCCCTATATTCCCCATCAACATTGGTGACCTTACCGTGCATAGTGTTGGAGAGGTAAGTTATATGCAGATTAACAGGTTAAGATTGTTCTCCGTAGGTGGATGGATATCGCGATCGTGCGGGATAATTAAGGCACAAAGCGTTGTGAGTTCAGGTTCTTCCTTTTACTTCAGTATCAATAATATAAACATGACGTATATAAACAACAACAAATATGACGTGACTTCAAGGACGTGATACACTAAAGCGCGGCGCGGCAAATAACTTTACGTTTCATTCACAACATTCTGGGGGCCGCGAAAAACGACAATTATTAACAATCAGAGGAGAATATGTATCAAACACGTAATATACATACACACATATGAATATCAAATGTTTATCACTCAGTTTCTGAATCACGATTTCTGAACTGTCTGTTTCAGTATTTCAATCACAATTGCACGTTTAACTTTTAATACTAAAATGGTCTCTATTCAACATCACTGACTGTCTCTAATGGATAGAGTTTCACAATTGGTCTATTGGTTATTCCATGTTTCGTCTGTATCTTCGCGGCATGGACTGAACCATCATTTCCGGTCATCAGCTCCAGGACTACAGCAAGTTTCCAATGGATACGTGGTCCCTCATCGTATATCTGCACGACATCTCCGACCCGAATGCGTTTCTCGTTAGAGCCCGTTTTTGTGTGGAACTCTCTTAAGTCTGTTAAGTACTCCGACTTCCAACGTCTCCAGAACTGTTCGATGACTGCTGCTTAGCTCGATTGGTAAGTGTTGTCTGGTCACTTTGAATTTGCGTGATATCATCGTCTGATAAATGTGCGTGATGCGGAAGTGACATCATCTTGCGGCCGTAAAGTAGATGTGAAGGCGTTAACGGCTCCAAGTCATCGATGTTGGATGATACATGCGTTAGCAGTCTATCGTTGATAACAGCTTCTATCTCGGTCACTATCGTCTGCTACGTTTCCATGGACATGTATTGTCTTCCGAGGATGTTCTTCAGAGACGTCTTGGTAGGTCCGATGAGATGTTCCCAAAAACCACCGTACCGTGGTGCACGTTTGGGAATAAATCGCCACTCTGTTCCCTTTCTGCTGAGTTCTTCTTGTACGACTTGGGAGTTGAATAGCTTCTTAAGGTGATTAGCAGCAGCAATAAAAGTCGTAGCATTGTCCGATATCATAACCATGGGCAACGACTTCCGGCTGGCAAATTTACAGAGCGCTTGAAGGAACGAGTCGGTTGATAGGTCTGGCATACTTCCTAATGGACAGCTCTTGAAGATGCGAATGTTAAAAGGCAGATGTAGCATTTCGTTTCACTTCCGGTAGCGTTCTTTACAAATAATGCGCCCGTGAAATCTACACCTGTGACGTTGAAGGGCAGGGCTTCGCTGACTCTGACTTTGGGGAGGGGAGGTGGGTCTGGTGCTGCATAGGGTCTTCCGGTTACTCTGGTACACTGTACACACGTCCTCAGAAACGATCTTACACACTGCCGGATGGATGGTATCCACTACTTCTGTCTGATCTGTGTAATGGTACTGTTAACTCCGGAATGAAGTTGGTTCTTGTGGACATCGAACACAATAAATTTGGTCAGGACATGTTTCTTTGGTAAGAGGTAGGGGAATTTGACTTCATACTCTATGGGGGCATTATGAATTCTACCACCAAAACGAAGTAATCCTTGCTGGTCCAGGTACAATCTAAGTTGTTAAACTAGTGGTAAACGGGTACTGTTTGATTGAAGATTTTCTACTTCATCTTGGAAGTTGGTTGTTTGACATGATCTCAGCCATTTAACTTCTGCCTCGTTTATTTCTGTTGCTGACAAGCTGTTGGTAAGTCTTTCATCTCTTGGTCTTCTGCAGTTGTGGATGAATCTGTGTAAATAAGCAGTGACACGAAGTAGTTTCAGGTAAGTACTGTACTTCTCTATATTGACGGCTCTATGGACGCCCGTGATCTCCGTGCAATTTAACGTTACCACATTTCTCTTCTGCTGCAAACTCGTTTCTTCACTTTCGGATGTCGTAGTTCTGTCGGGAAAGAAAGAAGAAGCGTCTTGGTTCCAACCATTGTTGTTGCGCTGCTGATCACTTGAATTTCTCTGGTCATCTCGTGGTAGGTCGGTAGTATGCGGGGCTGCTCTCTTCTCCTGTTGATCTCGGAAAGCTGGTAAGCGACACGGTTTGATATCCAGTTCCGCTGAATACGTGTCTGTTTGAAATACCTCTTCCTCCAATCCCTCTATCTCCGCCTGTGAAAGTATTTTCTCATTCAGTGTCTCTAGAATCATGACTTTCGCTTCAATAGCGTTGAGAATAGCGTGAAAATCGGTCAATGAATCGTTCTTCTTAAATTGCTTTATTTTCTCCAAATATTTCTCAATGAAACAGCGATGACCCTCTCTCTGTATCTGTATTTTCTGTAGATTCATTTTTTGTCACGGCACCAATATGCGATCGTGTGGGATAATTAAGGCACAAAGCGTTGTGAGTTCAGGTTCTTCCTTTTACTTCAGTATCAATAATATAAACATGACGTATATAAACAACAACAAATATGACGTGACGTCAAGGACGTGATACACTAAAGCGCGGCGCGGCAAATAACGTTACGTTACATTCACAACAATGGATATTGTTTTGGCGTTGTCCTGTCCATCGTCAGGCTTTCCAGCGTTCCTAGTTTTTCCTAGTTTTCCTGGTTTTTCCTAGTTTTTAAAAAGTCTCCTACTTTTTCCTAGTTTTTACAAAAAGCTCCTAGTTCTCCTAGTTTTTTTCAGTGACGAGTTTTAAAATTCTTAAATGGGCAAAAAAAAATTTTGGATTTGTTTATTTAATGTCACCTCTGGATATGTATACATGTATTCATAGTGTTTAAAATATATTTGGATTTGCTGTAGGTATGCATTAAAGCCACACACCTTATTTGGAATAGTAAATTTAATTATAAATAAAAAAACATTTTTTTTTTTTGCCAATAAGAATATATCTAGTGGTTACAAGTTAGAAATCGGTCTTTTTTGACCTTTAAAACTTAAAAATAATCGCGTTTGTCGAAATGGACGTATTCGTCTAGAAATCCTACTTTCGGGTTTAAAAGCGGTACCGTTTGAAAAATGATAAATTACTTGCTAAATAGGCTATAGAATTAATTTTATATGCCAATTAGAATATATCTGGTGGTTACAAAGTAGAAATCCGTCTTTTTAGCTTAAAAATAATCGCTTTTTTTGTCGAAATGGACGTGTACGTATAGAAATCCTACTTTCAGTTTAAAAGCGGTACCGTTTGAAAAATAATAAATTACTTGCTAACTAGGTTATAGATTTAATTTGATTTATGCCAATAAGAATATATCAAGTGGTTAAAAGGTAGAAATCCTTCTTTTTTGCGCTTTAAAACTTAAAAATAATCACGTTTGTTGAAATGGACATATACATATAGAAATCCTACTTTCGGTTATAAAAGCGATACCGTTTGAAAAATAATAAATTACTTGCTAACTAGGCTATAGATTTAATGACAATTTTGCACACTTTCAAATTGCATCTATATGTATTCATTAACATGTATTTCATTTCAAGGTGTGTGGCTTTAATGGTTTTTTTCCTAGATATATTTGCAGTACATAGACAGAAGCTGTTTGGCTGACTAGTTCTGACCATGTTGACAATGACTGTTACACACAAGAACCAAGTCAATTGGTCCAAGGTCATTTCAAAAAGCTCCCAATTCAACCTCAACCACTCATAAAGGCATTATGATAGCTTGGTCATGTACATTTCATGATGCATTAAAGGGTTCCATGTAACACCTCTAAAACCAATTCTATATTTATGAAGGGTGCTCATGATTTGGTTTGCAATTTTTAATCATGTTTAAGAAACAGTTCCAACTTGGACGCAAGGCGAATGTCACTTTTAAGCAGGATAAGGATAAGGTGATTAGCATGTCAAAGTTCCTGTGAACCTCACTCAATAGAGCACTTGTCCTTTAACCAAATTTTGGTCCCAGCTTTGAAACTGCTGTACACCCTTTACCACTAAGCGACAAATGACATCCAAATAAGGTTTCATGACTGGGGTCACATGTGTGGTGTCTCCGTCCTTACCTTTTTAAAGTTCAAAATAATACTTATCATGGATTTTAAATGCTAAGTAGAAGTACATGTATAAAGTCTTTGGTTTATTATAATTTTGCTTATCACTGCTTAAGGGCATTTATCACTATCCTCATGCACTATCATATCATTCAATATTATATAATATTTTATATTATTATAATCTGTACTATGTTAATTATGTTGTAATTCAGTTACTAGCATGTGAACTGCAATATGACCTGAACAGAATCATTTTGAATTGGTGTGAGTTCAGTGCTACATATTTCTTTGTCAGCCAAACTGCTTCTGCATTTGTTTGTTTAATGAAATGGTTATACTTACAAAAAGGTATGATTTGTTGTTATACCCCCACAAACGAAGTTTAGGGGGGTATATAGGAGTGAGCTTGTCTGTCTGTCGGTCTGTCCGTCGGTCCGTATTGGTTGTCCGCTCTCTAACTCAAGTAGTTTTTCATCCGATCCTCACCAAACTTGGTCAGAAGTTGTATCTAGATGATGTCTATGTCAAGTTTGAATATGGGTCATGCCGGGTCAAAAACTAGGTCACGGGGTCACTTAGTGCGCTTTTACATGCATAATATTCTGTGTCAATGCGGCATGTGGGGGTATTCGTCACATCAGTGACAAAGCTCTAGTTATATTACTCCTAGTTTTTCATAAACCCTTCTAGTTTTTTCCTAGTTTTCCTCTAGTTTTTTGTTCAGAGCACTCCTAGTTTTCTCCTAGTTTTTTGTTAAGGCCTGCTGGAAAGCCTGCATCGTCCTTCCTCTGTCCGGAACACTTTTGAGTCCAGAGCCATAGCTCAGCACTGCTTGGGTGGATTTCATTGAAACTTTTTTATGAGTGTATATGTGAAAGAGGATGATGCAATTCAAGCGCAGGCAATCCATTAGCAAATAACAGAGTGATGGCCCTTTTTGATGTGAAAATATTTAAGAAGCACAATTTTGTGTCTGGAGCCACATCTTGTTACTGCTTGGGCAGATTTCATTTAAACTTTGTATGAGTGTATGTTTGGATAAGAGAATGATGCATCTCAAATTGCAATGCAAACAATTTGTCAATAACAGAATTACGGCCCTTTTTATATCCCCAAGTCTATACTGGGGGACATATTGTTTTTGCCCTGTCTGTTGGTTTGTTTGAGTCAAACTTAAACATCGGCCATACCTTTTGCAATATTGAAAACAGCAACTTGATATTTGGCATGCATGTGTATCTCATGGTGCTGCACATTTTGAGTGGTGAAATGTCAAAGTCAAGGTGATCCTTCAAGGTCAAAGGTCAAATATATGGGGGGACATAGTGTTTCACAAACACATCTTGTTTACTTTAAAATACCCTATTTATGTATGTCTTCAGCTGTATCTCTAATAACATGTGAGCAACGGCAAGGAAATTTACCACAGTTGTTCTATCATCTGGCACTGAGTCACATGCAAGACCCATAAACCTACAGCAAGGTCAAGGTCACACCTTGAGGTCAAAGATCACAAATTTGATGAATTGTTAATAATTTAGCCATTTCTTCACTATGCATCAAGAGATTCTTTTATAAACTTTCTACAATTGTTCTCCTTTATCTGGGTGTGTGCAACAGGTAAGACTCAGGTCTCTAGGGTCAAAGTCAAGGTCACACACTGAGGTCAAATGATACAAAATTTGATTATATATGCTTATTTTGTAAGGATTAAAATACATCAAATGCCCTAATGTAATTGTTCATCATTATCAGGCTGTGAGGCACATGCAAGATCCACGTACCTATGACCAAGGTCAAGGTCACACAAATTTCGTTGCACTCCCCCTATAAGCAGAGTTATCACCATTTCTTCCTTAAAATAACTGTTTGTTAGCTTTTTATTGTAGATTATATTAAAACTTTGTGGCGAGTATATACACAGATAGCTGAATAAGGCGAAACAATTGTCCTTGTTCATCATCTTTTTTATAACACCTTGTCCGCACAGGCTTACCAGGAAAACACTTTCCGCTTTTAAAATATTTTTGGTTTAAAGGAAGTATCTTCTTAACGAAAATCCAGTTAAGTTGGAAAGTGTTGTCCGTGATTAGCCTGTGCTGACTGCATAGGCTAATCTGGGACAACTCTTTACACACATGCATTGAGCCTTGTTTGCTCAGAGCGCCCATATTAAAAAGCCATTTACAGCCAGCATGTTCCATGCAAGATCTTGGCTCAAAGTTGAAGGTCACATTTTACAGTATATGCTTAAATATGGGCATCATACAGCTTGTGCAGACTGCAACTTCATAATTCATATCGTCAGTTGTCTGTTGTAATTTGTCTTCTTTTCGCTTGTTAACCATATATAGGCCATATTATGCCCCCGGTAGGATGGCATATAGCAGTTGAACTGTCTGTCTGTCTGTGCGTCCGTCCGAAAACTTTAACATTGGCCATAACTTTTGCAATATTGAAGATAGCAACTTGATATTTGGCATGCATGTGTATCTCATGGAGCTGCACATTTTGAGCGGTGAGAGGTCAAGGTCATCCTTCAAGGTCAAAAAACAAAATCCAAGGGAAGTAACAAGCTTTAAAGGGAGATAATTTCTATTTATCATTTGGCAGGTACAGATCATTTTCACAAGGGAAGTAATAATTTTAAAGGGATATAATAAAAAAATTAAAAAAATCAAAGCGGCGCAGAAGGAGGCATTGTGTTCCTGACAAACACATCTCTTGATTTTAATTTAATCTTGATGAAAATTGGCCAGGATGTTTATCTTGACAATATCAAGGCCAAGTTCTAATCTTATCTACATAATCGTTTTCCGTGCAATTGATTTTTATTTCAATTCGTTTTCTGTCAAAACAATAAAACGAATCTTATCTGTTCTGATTCTTATCTGATTCATGTTCTATTTGCAGATAATTCCAGATAGGTCCAGATTTCACATTTTCAACAACAAACATTCATGTTCTATTTGCAGATAATTCCTGACAGGCCCGGATTTCACTCTTTGAAAAACAACATTCATGTTCTATTTGCAGATAATTCCAGACAGGCCTGGATTTCACACTTTCAATAACAACATTCATGTTCTATTTGCAGATAATTCCAGACAGGCCTGGATTTCACACTTTCAAAAACAACATTCATGTTCTATATGCAGATAATTCCAGACCGGCCGGGATTTCACACTTCCAACAGCATCTTTCCCGTGGGTTTCTGCAGTACCCGGATGTATGGCAGTCTGAATGCTCCGGAGAGACAGTGTCTGTATACTTGCAAGATATCGGATGGGGGCAATGGACCTATGGTAAGCAGTGAAATTTGAGCCTCGTTCTGGGAAAATTGGGCTTAATGCATGTGCGTAAAGTGTTGCCCAGATTAGCCTGTGCAGTTTTCACAGGCTCATCAAGGATTACACTTTCCGCTTTTATGGAATTGCTTGTTTGAAGGAGGTCTCTTCGAAAAGAAAGTCCAGTCTTCCCTTCACCAGCTTATCTGGGATGACACTTTATGCACCTGCATTAAGCCCTGTTTTTACAGAACAAGGCTCAATATCTTGTCAGTGTTTAAATCATGGGCTTGAATCTTGATGATTTGAAATTCAAGTTTCATGTACTGTTTTTGATAAGTTTATGTGAGACCATTAGGTTACGTAGGGCAGTGTTTCAGAAGTCACAGAGCTGAAGTTTTAAACTTCTGAACTCGCTCTAGAAAAAAAAATTGCAGTAAAATATATCTTGCTACATTTAAAGTATATTCTCTTTTTAGGTATTTAAATGCGAGTCATTTTGTTGCCTTTGGCGAAATTTTGTAAAAAGCAGTCAGCCCTAAATAGAGACAATATTTGTACTTTCAGTTTGAGATAGTTCCTGATGACGATGCTCAACTCTTCAAAAGCCGGTTTCTGTCTGAGTGTCACAGCCAGATGTTACGGGCCCTTAATCAGGCCAGGTATGGGGGTAATTGAATGAAGTCATGTTAAACATGCACTTATTATATGCCCGTTTTTTCAAAACGGGACGTATTATAGTTTCACCCTTGGCGGGCGGTTGGGCGGGCGACGTCGGCGTCCACAGCAGTGTCCACTCTCTAATTCAAATAGTTTTCATCTGATCTTCACAAAACTTGGTCAGAAGTTGTATGTAGACAATATCTAGGTCAAGTTTAAATATGGGTCATGCCGGGTCAAAAACTAGGTCACGAGGTCACTTAGTGCATTTCAAGCATTAAGCATGGTGTCCAAATCTTCAAACGGGCGTATCTTGTGACAGTTTGGCACTCTTTTGAAATGAAATATAAAGAATAAAATATTTGTCAAAGGTAGATCTCCTACACTTTTCAACATACAACATGCATGGATTGTTCCCAATGTTATGAAGCTGCTCATGTGCAATTGTTATATTCCAAGTAATAAACATTGCTATTTATGCCCTCTAAATCAGAATTTCAGTAACACAACTTGCTGCATATTGTGACATGCAGTGTCAGGAGGGGGGGGGGGGGGGGGGTTTTTTT
>VMBQ01013364.1:15269-82368 GCA_007657795.1 Dreissena rostriformis | reverse complement strand
CTTTTTGTTTGAACTTCAGTCTTACTTTTAAGCAAGAACACCAGAAACAACAATAAATACATAGAAGATGGAATAAGTAAATGATAAAAAAGTAACACATTTTAAAGAAACCTCGCAAACATTTTAATGAGAGATTTTTGAAGTAATTTGGACTCAAAACACAACCAGTATCACAACATGCCCTGAATTGTATGAGTATTTTAAGTTTGTACAAAAGTTAAATGGAAATGTTATTATGTCGACAATAAGGTTTATACAGATTTAAGCTCTATTTATTTTTTACAGCTAATCATCCTCATCATCCTGAAGTCTGGGCGAGTTTTTAGCAACTTTCTTTAAAAAATTCTTCTTCTTCTTCTTCCTCCCTGACTGAGCAAGAGGAGGAAGTTTTGAGGGCGGCAGGCGTCGGTCGGATCCTGCGTACGTTGCCGTAGCAACATCATCATCGTCTTCCTCCGTAATCCTGTTAGCATACGCTTGACCATTCCTCTGTGAACTTCCTAAGCCTTGCTCTAGTGGGTGGGGAGCATCGTTGTACGTTTCCCGATCTTCGATGCGAAAACCGGTGGAAGAGTTGAGTGATTTGACTGATCGTTGAGCTGGGTGGGGAAATTGTGTTGAGTCATCGAATTGACGACTACTTGGTCGGGGAAATTGTGACGAGTCATCAAACTGACGACTGCTTGGTCGGAAACGAGAGTTGTCTTCAAGGCGATCATAGTGTTGTTGTTGTTCCGCGGGTGCTGGAAAGTTGGGTTCGCGGGCCGATCGCTTGGAGCCTCGTAAAGAACTGAAAGGAGACGGGATGATTCAGGAGATGTCACTTGAAAAGAGCATTAAATGGTTGTATAGGATGAAGAAATGATCCAGAAATACAACAATAAACACGAAATCCTTCAAATTTGTTATTTATTTATTTTTTAAATTTTTGTCAGCCAAAAACATAAAATGTCAGATGTGATCTGAAATGTTAATTTAAGTAAAATATAAGTTAAGATTTCCCTATGGATTTTTTGTTTATGCCAACCCCATGTCACTTGCTATTTGATATAAATCCGACAACAGACGGAGGAGCATCTAACTTGTATCTGCTTTTTAATTTTTACGGTATACCAATCAAAATAAATCCACGCTTAATACTAAGATAATGAATGGTATAATGATAATGGCTTGAAGTGTTAGTTAATATGATATTACAAAGTGCAACTTTTAGTTGTGTTCGGCTACAAGAGCCCTTAGTTTCATACAGTGTTAATTGACAGCTGTGTGCTTTAGACGAGATAGATCACAGCACCTTGTAAACAAGCCAGAGTATCAGTATGTAAAAGAACAAGTTAGCCTCTCTCAAGGAAATGCATGTGCAAAAAGAGTCATCCTCAATTAGTCTGTGCAGTTTTCACAGGCAAATCAGGGACGACAATTTTTACTTTTATGGAATTTTTCATTTTAAGAAAGTCTCTTCTAAACAAAAAAGGTTCTTTATGTAATAATTTAACCTTTTTTTGTAAAATCATTTATAAAATCAAATCATTAAAAATATTCATAAAACATATAGCTTTAAAAATAAATAATCACACCCATTATGCTTACCAATAAAGTCTAAGTGTCACATAGAAATGTGATTAAAACAATAAATAAAACAAACACAAAATGAGTAAAGTTTTAAAAGTACATAGTCAAATTTATTTCATGGAATTTTTATCCCAAATATTTCATCTTAAAATGTTACAAGGCAAAATACTTATAACATCATTATGTATAACAAAATTATAACAAGAGCTCCGTGGTCGGAGACAGATGCCCCCTAAACAGGGCCTTGAAACAGGATTTTATTGCAACAAAACTGACCATTAGAGTTAATTTTATCGTATAAGTGTGACTTAATAGCCACTTAAATAAGTTTTTAGTTGAGCTACCCATGGTAATTGTGCGAGGCCAATGTATCTGCGAAAAATCAGGCCGATCTGTCAATCTGCTCACAAGTTATCAATCAGACATGATTTCACATTCAATGTCACAGTGACTTTGATCATTGACCTAAATTTCAATAGGGATTATCTACTCTTTAAGGTCAATGCATCTGCATAGTATGAGGCCCATCACTCAATCCTTTGATCACATATCAATTGGAAACCAATTTAAGACTTAATGTCACAGTGACCTTGACCTTTGAACTAGTGACCCCAATTTCAAAAGGGGTCATCTTCTATCCAAGGCCAATGCCCATGTGAAGTATCAAGCCAATCAGTCAATTTGTTGATGAGTTATTGATCGGAAACAATTTTCACACTTATAGTGACAGTGACCTTGACCTTCGACCTAGTTTCCCAATTTCAATCGGGGTCATCTACTGTCCAAGGCCAATGCACATGAGAAGTATCAAGCCAATCAGTGAATCAGTTGATGAGTTAATGATCAGAAACGATTTCACACTTAGTGTGACAGTGACTTTGACCTTTGACGTAGTGCCCCAATTTCAATAGGGGCCATCTACTGGCAAAGGCCAATGCACATGGGAAGTATAAAGCGAATTGGTCAATCCGTTCACATGTAATTGATCGGAAACGAACTGGTGTACCGACTGACCGACCGACATCCAGCAAAACAATATACCACCTCTTCTTCGAAGGGGGGCATTATAAGTTAAACATAATTTTCTTTGTAATAGATATTTGCCAAAAAATAAAATATTCCAGTACATAAGAGTAGAGAGAGATTGCTTGTAAAAAGAACATTAAGATATGTTTCCCATGAAATTCCCAAGTTTGAGTACATCACAAGCTCAGACAGGGATGGTATCTACGCTGGTGCTGCGAAATAACGGCACACGCAATCCCTAACCTAACAGTGGCTTACTCTTCCTGCACAAGAATTTCCCGTGCGGTTATGCTACAACAATAATGTATGAAACAAATTTGTATTAATGTTTGAGATAAAAGAAAGTGATTAATAGAACAAATCTCATAGAGATATATTCTTACATCTATAGCTGTGTCTGAATGTATATTTAGTTGAAATATGTGACAGACACTGATGGTTTAGAGGGGATTTTTTTTTTAAGTTTTCACTATAAACATATAAGTCAATAAGTTACCCCTAGAACGGGGCAAATTTTAATACCAGGGGCATGAATTTAACAAACTTGGTAGAGGACCACCGAACGATGTTCCAAGTTAACCCATTTATGCCTAGCGTCTAGAAAAAAGGCCTTGGCAAACAGCGTAGACACAGATGAGAAGCCGCATGATGCGGCGTCTCATCAGGGTCTGCGCTGTTTGCTTAAATGAATTTCTGTAAGATATTTTCTAAATATAGAAATAAATATACTAGACATCCCTAATTTTGGAAATAAATGGACCTAATTTAGAAGGATGGGAGAGTCCACTAGGCATAAATGGGTTAATTACCAAACCTCTGAGCCAGGAAGTTTCAGAGAGATTTTTTTCTTTATATATGAGGAAAACAAGAAACCCCCAGGGTAGGGCAAATTTTGACCACAGGAGCATGACTTGTACTGACTAAGTAGAGGACCATCATATAATGTAACACACAACGTATAAAAGGCGGTCCCAAAAGCTCACCTTTTTTATTGCGCATGTGCGCTAAAAACATATAAAATGCTTCATAATTGCTGACAAATAAAAAAGAACAAAAAGGACGCACATGCTTAAACAAACTAAAATATTCTGCTAAAAATGTATACAAGGGTAAAAAGAAAAGTATTGACTGCAATGCGTCTTCTTTAGTAGTTCTAAAGATGTCATGTTAAGCACTAGAAGAATCTTAGTATTTTGAGTTTAAGGAGACATTTTAAATATCTAAAAGCAGAAAACCTTAATAGAAGCATTAGTTGTGGTTATTATAATGCCATTTTAAAACACTTATCTTGAAGTCCCTGACAGGCTGACAAAACTTTACATATGAGACGCCCTCTGAGAAAATGGGGTTTAATGCATGTGCGTAAAGTGTCGTCCCAGATAAGCCTTTGCAGTCTGCACAGGCTAATCAGTGACAACACTTCCTGCTTGTATTGTACTTTTCTTTTGAAGGAAGACTCTTTTTGACAAAAATCCACTTTAGGCGGAAAGTGTTGTCCCTGATTAGCCTGTGCGAACTGCACAGACAAATTTGGGATGACACTTTACGCTCATGCATTAAACCCCCTTTTCACCAAGTGATGCTCATTAATATTTTGGTGTCTTATTATGTCTTCTCTCCCGAAGAAATCTTTTCTATTTGTGTGCCTAATAAATTAAAACTAGAACTCCGCGAGTTGGATGTGTTGCCTGATGGTAATGGATTAAACAAGAAATTGGCCCATTTCAAAGTCTAAGTCCAAAATAAGGTCAAGGTCATGTGCATGGAAAGGTATTGTCCAGATACACATGCGTACCAAATATGAAAGCAATATCTGAAGGGACACAGAAGTTATGAGCCTTTTTCAAAAAGTGTGACGCCGCCGCCGCCGTCGAAACTTAATTACACCTACATGTCCCCTGACCATAGTCAGGCGACACAAAAACTACTAAATTAAGCACTTTTTTTTACTGAAAATAGTTAATATATATTTTTTTTAAACATATGTGATAAGAAAAATGTATGACATGTCTTTAACAAAAATGCTTTTGATGAATTCATAATCACATGTACATTCTTCTTGTTAACAAAAATGGCGGACCCAGTTGATTTTTTTTTCTAAAAATCACAATCACTTTTATTTATATAAAATGAGCTTAGAAAAAATACAAAAACAAGACTATTGCCAAGCAATGATGTCCCCTACCAGATCCACCATTGTCAGTTTTTTGTGTGTGTATATATTTGTTGCCATAGCAACCAGAATTTTTGACATAGGAACAAAATGAAATGATGTGCATAATCTCCATGTTTCAAGTTTCATGAAAAAATATGAAGAACTTTTAAAGTTATTGCAGGATCCAGAAAAGTGTGACAGACAGACTGACAGACTGACGGAGCGCAAACCATAAGTCCCCTCCGGTAAACCCGGTAGGGGACAATAAACATAAAGTTACATAGAAGTTTCAGGAATTGGATTATAAAGAGCATACCGGATGTTAAATTTGAATTAATTAGAAAAAGTAAAATGAGCTTACAAATTATAAAAATAATAATAAAGTTACATTCAAGTTTTAGGAATTGGATTTTAAAGAGCATAAAGGATGTCAAATTTGGATTTATTAGAAAAATGCCCAGCAAGTGGAGGACATATGAATTACAATATTAGGGGGATATTAATTTCTTCTGCAATTTAGATTCTAACTTAATTACTTCAGATAAAGAATGGGGTATTTTATTAAGTCTGTATTGTTAGAAAATTGTGTCTTGTATAATTAATCTCTGTATTGATAATTTCACTATATGTATCAAGTAGTATATTGCTATATATGCAATTATTTTATTGCTCTAATTATGTAACTGTGAGCACTTGTCTTCTTTGCAATACTGTAAATTGTGCATTGTGACTTGCATAATTAAGACGTATTCATTACTTCAAATAGTATATATGTATTGCTATTTATGAAATTATGCCAGTTTTTTCTATTATACAGTTATGAGCACTTGTATACAATGCAGTATTGTACACCATGCATTATGATCTATTATATATACTGATAATGTACAGTGTGGAGGGGGATGCCCTCGACCCCCACATACCTATTGACGAGGAAAATAAAACGTATAGGACGGGAAAAAAAGCAAAGTTTTGGCAGATACATATGGTCTCAGCATGCACCAGGTTACCTATAGCGCGACCGCTTATATCTTTTTGCAGCACTGCAAGCGTTAATAATGTTTAAGAGTTAGAACAATAAATAGGAAATGACACACTACAATAATTGTTTAGTAATTCCACTATAAAAGAGCATACACACAGATGCTACTCAAACTGGCAATGTCAATTTCAAAGCAGCAAACTGAGCTTTATGCATGTGCGTAAAGTGTCATCCCAGATTAGCCTGTGCAGACCACACAGGCTAATCAGAGACAACACTTTCAACTTTTCTGGAATTTTTGAAGGAGGTCTCTTCTGAACAACAATCCAATGGCGGAAAGTGTTGTCCCTGATTAGACTGTACAGAGAGCACAGGCAAATTTGGGACAACACTTTACGCACATGCATAAAGCCCAGTTTTCCCAGAGAGAGGCTCATATATCTAACCCCACCATTACCTTGTTACATTAAAAGAGACAATGCAAGCGCCGACCAAACATCACTTTTAAACACATTTTTCCACTCATATATGCGTTTGTAGTCTCTTTGAAAATCAAATAAAGTTAAAAATCTTTTTTACTAGATTCAAGTTTTTAAGCATTTTTTTCCAACCCTATGATACTGTTGAGCAGCAAACAGCATAAAACCTAAACAGACTGTCTTGGTTTTATGCTGGTTGCATATAGCCATTTTAACTTTGCTTCTGAGCCGGAAAGGGTAAAAACACATGTTTCTGATACTCTAGCTCTATTGGTCATTGTTGGCTCGGGTACTACTTATAAGTACCCCGGGTACTCGTATTTATACTACAATGTACCCCAGGTACAGAAAATACCCTGAAAGGCACCGGGCCAATATAAGACTGTACCCGACTTTTATTCCCGCCCAATATCTGATGTCGTAAAACGACGTACGGAATTACAAAACAAAATTCTCTTTGAACAAAACCTACGTCAACATGCTTTTTTGGAGTATGAGTTTTGAAAATATAGAAGCCATTTTACAGAAATTGACATTAATATGAACATAATTAATTTGAAAAAAAAGGAGCCGACAACGACCAATTTAGCGTTAGTATTCCCGGGTACATTTAAGTATATTTTCCATACCCGGGGTACATTGTAGTATACTTAAGAGTACCCGGTCTACTTGTAAGTAGTAACCAAGCCGACAATGACCAATCAAGCGATACTCTACCTGGTTCTACTGGAGCCGAGGTTACTGATGGACGACTGCCGGCGCAGGAATGGCGGGGGATGGGCCTGTGACTCCATGACCCGGCTCAACAGGTGGCTACTACACACCGCAACCAGACGGGCAAGAGAGAACAGAAAACGAGAATATATATGAGCCGTGCTCTGTGAAAAGGGGGTTTAATGCATGTGTGTAAAGTGTTGTCCCAGATAAGCCTGTGCAATCCGCACAGGCTAATCAGGGACAACACTTTCCGCTGTTATTGTATTTTTCATTTTTAAGGAAGACTCTTCTTGACGAAAATCCAGTTTAGACGGAAAGAGTCCTTCATTAGCCTGTGCAGACTGCACAGGCTTATCTGGGGAGACACTTGATGCACATGCATTGAACCCCCTTTTCACAGAGCTAGGCTTGTATATAATGTCTGCTATGGAGATTTAATGAGGATATACTAAGTGTAAGCTAGGCAGATTTAGTATAGTTAGGCAGAGATCAGGCAAATTTTCAAAGTTTGAATAGGACTAAACACATTTTACTAGGATTTACCAAATGTCAGCTAGGAAGAAATTAAGCCAACTAAATCTAGTACATTTTGTTAGTTTGTGTTTGTCTTTAATGACCTTGATAATCAACTTGAAAATTTCAGTTTAATTTAAAATACATGTAAATATATCATTGTGTGTTTAACAAGACATGTTTCTATAGGGCATCGTTCCCACTTCCCTCTTTTGTCTCCACTAAAGTAAAAAAACAAGCTGTATTATGGTCAAATAGACTTTTTACCGCTAAGAGTGACCTTGACCTTTGAGATAGAGAAACGGGTGTTACACAAGACCCATCATGAGATGATGGTTAACATTTGTGCCAAGTTACTTTAAAGTCCATCAATATAGGGCAAAGATTTGGGTGAGACGGGAATTTCAAAGCTGTTTTATGGCCAAATTTGACCTTTGACCTTTCAGGTAACGAGTCGCATGAAATGCTACTCCTGACAATTTGTGGTAAGTTATTTTTAAATTGCACGATGAATGACAAAGTTACAGCCTGAACAAGCTGTTTTATGGCCAAATTTGAACTTTGACCTCTAAGCGTGACCTTGACTTTTGAGGTAGAAAGATGAGTGTTACAAGCAAAAAATAAAATTGAAACTCATAAATTAACACAGAAAATTTTAGTCTAATTTAGTTTAAACCTATTTATTTAAGCTTGATTGAATTAAAAGCCCAAGGTTTATTGGAAACGCTCAATAGTACATTTCCTGGGACTAGAACCAGTACTTGGAGTCTATGGGGGAGATCAAAAGAACACTCCCACAGGGGGGATCGAGCCCGTGACCTCCCGGTCACAGAAATTGAACTTACGCCTGTGCATGGTCCATAGGCGGCTGGTTGTTCTGCAGTTTGGGGTCAAATATCTTCGAAAGGATGTCTTTGAGCTCCTCCTCTGACTTTCCCGGATACAGAGTGCGTAACACTGACTCCAGTTCTTCCTTAGGGATCGTTCCAACACGCACAAGACCGGCTATGAATTCCATCTCCTATAAATTACAAGACAGTCAAATCTGATCTCTAAGATTTTTTTGGAATACCTGTCCAACTCAAAATCAAAATGAAAGAAAAGAAACCTTTTTAAATATTTGAGCCTCGCTCTGTGAAAAGGGGGTTTCATGAAAGTGCGTAAAGTTTCATCCCAGATTAGCATGTGCAGTCCGCACAGGCTAATAAGGGACGACACTTTCCGCCTAGACTGGAATTTCGTCAAGAATAATCTTCCTTTTAAAGAAAAATACAATAAAAGCGGAAAGGGTCATCCCTGATTAGCCTGTGCGGACTGCACATGCTAATCTGGGACGCCATTTTAGGCAAATGCATTAAACAACCTTTTCACAGCGCGAGGCTCACTTTCATTTTCTCCCTCAATTTCTCCTCCCTACTTTAGGTTCCCCTTTCATTTCCCCTCCTCACTTTTGGTTCTCTACCCCCAACCCCCTATTTTCCGTTCGACCTCCATTCCACTGAGGGACGGAGATACGTACAGACAGAAGGAAAGACGTCCATGGCCATTCCAGTGCATTGCCCTTTTTATCAGGGAGTATATGGTATAGTTTAAACCTATTTATTTGAGCTAGATTGCATCGAAAGCCGTAGGCTTATTTGAAACTCTCTCAAGTCCGTTTCCTGGGACTAGAACCAGTAGTTGGTGTCTATGGGGGAGATTTAAAGAAAACTCCCACAGTGGGGATCAAACCCGTGACCTCCCGGTTGCTAGGCGGACACCGTATCCACTACGCCACGGCGACCAAGGGAATATGGCCAAAAGTAACAGACTATTTTAGACACTTTCAAGTCCACTTTCTAAGGATAAAAAACACTAAGTGTTTTATTAGAAAGATCCATAGTACAATAAAATACTGCAAAAATCAAACTTCAGAATTCATTGAATGTACCATTGCTATCTGTATCTATTTTCTCTCTTGTGTGATATTACTTCATACAACCAACTCGAAGGATACAAGTTCTCGAACACCCTACTAGAAAAATATATATTAAATGTACTAGATTTTTTTATAATTGACTATACCTGGTCTTGGACTGCCTTGCGTTTGCAGACCTCATATTCGTGTCTAACCTGCTCCAGCGTCTGGCTGATCTCTCTCTCCAACTGGTTCCTGATGACAAGATTACATTCATAAAAAAAATTAGCCAAAGGTATACAATAAGTGAGCCGCATTCTGGGAAAATGGGGCTTAATGCATGTGCGTAAAGTGTTGTCCCAGATTCTCTCTCTCTCTCCAACTGGTTTCTGATTACAATATGACATCGTAAGTTTCATATAAAAAATGAGGCAAAAGTATAAATATAATAGAGCCTCGCTCTAGGAAAATGGGGCTTAATGAATGTGTGTCGAGTGTTTTCCAAGATTAGCTTGTGCAGTCCGCACAGGCTAATCTTGGAGGACACTTTTATGTAATAGTTCGTTTAAAGGAAGTCTCTTTATAACAAAAACCCAGTTTAGGTGAAAAAAGTCGTCCCCAGGTCCAGCCAAAATGACTCCGTGAAGGGGCGCGCATGGACCTGTAAATAAACTCTGAAAAAAAANCAGAAAAAAAAAAAAAAAAAAAAGTCGTCCCAGATTAGACTTATCTGAGAGGACACATTAAGCAGATCATTAAACCCAGTTTTCACAGAGCGATGCTCAATTACATAAGAACATCTTTATTTCTAAATCGTTGAGAACAGCCAGAAAACTTTGAAAAAACAAAGTTTTTTGACAAAGCTTTAAACAATCTCAAGCATATACATGCATATCATGTACAGACCATTTTATTAAGAGACCACGTTTGGTTACTCCCTTTAGTGGTCTCTAAATACAAGATTGACTGTACCAAGCTGACTTATTAGTAATAATGTGTTTGAGTTTTGTTGTTTCTTTCGTAGGACGTTGTTCTGTTTAAAATAATATTTCAGTCATAGCATAGAGGTCAGTAACCCCAATCACACTTTTTCTGGGTAAGCTGGTTAACCACTTCTAGGTGCATGCACTTTCATAGTTAAAGCCTATTTATTTAAGCTTGATTGCATCGAAAGCCCAAGGCTTATCGAAACGCTCTCAAGTCTGTTTTCTGGGTAGAACCAGTACTTGGTGTAGGCGGACAACATATCCTCAGTGACCTACTTATGTCAGTCAAACTGCCCAACGTGAATCATAGGCAGGGAGACCCATTCCCACACAAGTTATATGGCCAAGCTAGGAATTATGTCTTGATATTTCAGTGGTGAATATTATCAAATGGTTCCATACTCCAATCTATTTCTTTCAAATGCTTGGGTAAAACAACATTCTGCAAACAGCTTTCTTCAAACAACCTTTTACAAACTACTTACTTAAACAACTTCTGATAAACAACCTTGAACAAACAACCTTAAAAAAAAACCTTGAAAAAACAACCTTGGACAAATAACATTGGACTAACAACATTCAACAAACAACCATGGACAAACAATTTCGGATTTTTTTTTACAACGAAAACCTTGCACAAACAACTTTGGACACAAAACATTCAACAAGTAACCATGAACAAACAACTTGCACAAAAAACTTGGAACACACAATTTTGCACAAACAACCTTGGACAAACAACTTTGGGCAAAAACTTTAAACAAACAACCTTGGACAAACAACTTTGGGCAAAAACTTTTAATAAATAACCTTGGACATATAACTTTGGACAAACAACCTTGAACAACCAAACAGGAACAAACAATTTTCAACGATATATCTTGGAAAAACAACCTTGGAAAAGAAAACTTGGTCAAATAATTTTCTGATAAACAAACTTGGACAAGAAAACTTGAACAAACAATTTTCTGATAAACAAACTTGGATAAACGAGTTCTTAAAAACAACCTTAAACAAACAATCTTTGACAAACAATTTGGGGCAAACAACCTTAAAAAAATAAACTTAGAACAAAACTTCCAACAAATAACCTTAAACAAACAAAATTCAGCAGACAACCTTCATCAACCTTAATCAAACAACCTTGAACAAACAACCTTGGACAATAAACCTTGGACAAACAATTTTGGACAAAGAACCTTGAACAATCAACCTTTTTTCTGACAAACAGAAAGGCAATATATATATATTATGTTTAACTTCTGTTTAATCCATTTACAAACCAACCTCATCTTTTCCATGGAGACCATATGCTTATGGATGAGCAACATTTTCTTGATTTTTGCGGCGGTCTTGTTTGGTGCCACGAGGTTCTTGAGTTCCTCGTCCTGCATGGTCATCATCGACTTCTCCCTCTGCTGGAGGCGCATCTGTAGCTTCTCACGCAGGGCCTGAAAGCATGAAGTAAACATGCACATAGAAGGCCCCAATTCACCAACCCATTCTTAGAATTAAGAATAAGAAAAGATTAAGAACTTAGAAAAATATGCTCAGTTCTTAAAAATATACAGGCTACAAATATTGCTTATGTCATAAATGAAGTATTCTTAATGAGAAAACATGCATAACCAGAGCTTCGTCACTAAGGGAGCCTCATTTTGGGAAATCTGGGCTTAATGCATGTGCGTAAAGTATTGTCCCAGTTTAGCCTGTGCATTTCCCACTGAATAATCAGGGACGACACTTTCCACCTTAACTTGATTTGCGTTAAGAAAATCCTTCTTAAAAAAAAATCTATACAAGTGGAAAGTGTTGCCTAGATTTCCCGAACATGGCTCAATCCGACTTCTACCCCAACACAGCTTTGTGACCAATGTGACTTATACCACATATTGTTGAGGGGCAAATTACTCATGAAAAAGGTTAACTGGGAATGTTTTAAAGAAAGGGTCTTGCACATCGTCACTTCAAGGTGATCACATTTGTGTAATTTCAATTTAATGTTTGAGAAATGAAGGGACTTCATCTGGCCCTTTTACCACCCCAGTCCTGGGGCACTTGAACTCTAACAAGGAGTGCCCAAATACAGTATAGAGCCTTAATTGCGCTTAGAAACATTGCACGTTGCACACATATTTTATCCTCAAGCCATCCGTTAAAAGGGCAGATATAATGACAGCAGCAGAGTTACAAAACTGCTGCAAAGCATATCTTTTATGTAATCATTGTCTCTTCAACCCTGGAAACCAGAACACCTCATAAAATGATTGAAGGGACAATTTAACCCTTTGAGCGCTGGAACCGAATTTTAAAGGCCTTTGCAAACAGTTTGGATCCAGATGAGACGCCACAGAACGTGGCGTCTCATCAGGATCCAAACTGTTTGCTATTCTGATAGTATTCTTTGAAAAAAAATCGAAGAAAATGATAATTTTAGAAATTTAGCAGAAGACATTTTAGCAGAAGACAAATTTCCCAGCATGCAAAGGATTAAAGTTTGACCTAAGCCACAATCAATCACTGTGTAGCAGTAAATGGAATGCTCGTTTATTCCCTGCTATGAAATGATGCTATGAATAACCAATCTGAACAAAGGAAATCCTTTCATTCACATTTAACATTAAAAACAAAGTTTATGTATTCACCCTTCACATAATTGACAGTATCCAACTGAATTTCTTTGAAGAATTTTACATAAAATTATTGACCATCTATTTTGTACAAGCATGCAACTGATTTTAAAAGCAAAATTTTAAGGACAAAAAAGAAAGCATTACCAGCTACTGTTTTTGACTTTTCTGTTTATGTGACTTTGTTGTTGAGGAATATTGTACTAGATATAGACTGTAGATTATAGACTCACCATTTCTTGACTCTGACGCTGCTTTTCCAGCCTCTGATTAAGAACTTCTTGTTCCTGAGAAATAAAACAATACGCTGAAGAATTTTCGTCTTGATTGCAATAAGTATCTAAAACCTTAAAAACATGTAAAGTTACAAAATGTTTTAATAAGAATAACATGCCTTCTCACTGACCCTGTAAGTAAGGTTAATTTCCTATCCTGTATCACTATATCACACTGTAGGAAACAATGTTATTAATTGATAATTTTGAGAACTCATTCTTTCTCATTCTTTCTCCATCATTTTCCCGCATTGACAAAAAGACAAATCTTAACTTACCTATACTGTATTTACATCTGATTCTGGGAAAAGTGGGCTTAATGCATTGCCTAAAGTGTCATCCCAGATTAGTCCGCACAGACTACTCTGGGATGACACTTTCCGCCTAGACTGGATTTTCATTTAGAAGACACGTCTTTTAAACAAAAAATTCCATTAACCCTTTCAGTGCTGGAACCGAATTTTGAAGGCCTTTGCAAACAGTTTGGATCCAGATAAGACGCCACAGAACGTGGCGTCTCATCAGGATCCAAACTGTTTGCTATTCATGATAGTATTCTTTGAAAAAAAATCAAAGAAAATGCTTATTTTAACATTTCAGCAGACGACATTTTAGCAGACGAAAAATTTCCCAGCATGCAAAGGGTTCAAGCGGAAAGTGTCATCCCTGATTATCCTGTGAACATGCATTAAGCCCAGTTTTCCAACAATGTGTCTCATTTTACAGTAGCTTTGAAAGAATTACTTTTCTGACTAGATATGAAAAGCTAATGATCTAATATGAAAACAAAAAAAGATCAGCATTTGACCTGACTAAACAAATGGATAATTAGAATTCTATACAAAGCAAGATTTAGGTCGCCATAGCGTAGTAGATATGTTTACCGCCTAGCAGCCGGGAGGTCATGGGTTCCATCCACAATGTGGGAGCGTTCTTTTGATCTACCCAAAAGACACAAAGTACTGGTTCTACCAAGAAAATGGACTCAAGAGCTTTTCAATTAGTCTAAGGCTTTTGATGCGATAGAGCTAGTCTAAATAAATAGGTTTAAACTAACAGTATATTGGAACACTAACTGACCCGACTAAACAAATGAATAATACGCATCATGTACAAAGCAAGATAACGTCTACATGTACTTTACTCCGCATCTCTTGACGTCGTTTGATGACCGCCTGTGTCTCTGGGTCAGACAGTACTACGCTGGAGTTGAGGTCATCTATCAGGTTTAATATTAAATGGGCCTTATTCTGGGAAAATGGGGTTAAATGCATGTGCGTCAAGTGTCGTCTGAGATTTGCCTATGCAGTCCGCACAGGCTTATCAGGGACAACACTTTCCGCTTTTATTGTAATTTTGGTTTAAAGGAAGTATCTTCTTCGCAAAAATTCAGTTTAGGGGGACAGTGTAATACGCACATGCATTAACCCCAGTTTTCCCAGGATGAGGCTCATATAAAAGTAGCTTTGAAAATATAAGCCGTACCTCCTGATGTCGTTTGATGACAGCCTGTGTCTCTGGGTCAGACAGGACCCCGCGGGAGTTGAGGTCATCTATCAGGTTTGTCTTCAGGTTGTGAATGGCACGCTGTTGTTCCTCAATCTTGGACAACTGAAAGAAATGACCAGTGAATGTTTAGCCATTTCCAGTGAATATTGAACCATTTGAAATAGGACATTAAAACTTTCCTAAAGAACATTTAACTGTTCCCGGTGAACAATAAAACTATTTCCAGGGAACATTAAATGAACATTATATCAGTCCCAGTGAACATTATACTTTTTCCTAGTGTGAAACTTTGCATAATATTGAGATTTGTGTATGGTATAATACAATTTTTCACACCCTTATTGCAGAAATAACTCACTGTAAAGAATATGTGATATTCATTTCAACAAAACTACGCTTCCTTCTTTGAATACGAAATGATGCTTTCGCATGATGCGGATTAATTGCACAATAGTAAAATGGTAGCTGTATTTGGTTCTATTTGCTAGCTATCTTGTTTTGTAATCATTTTGGCATTAAAGTCCATTTGCACATTATACATGATCGGACGCTATACACCGTAAGATAAGATAACTAAAGCCTGTTTGTACGTACCTCTTTAGCCTTGGAGAGCTGCAGTTGAGCCACGAGGGACCCCAGTCTCTCCTCCTGGTCCTTGAGGGCCAGAGAGCGCTCCTTCAGCATCTCAACACGGATCTGAAACATCGTACAGGGGCATAGTAGTGATACAAACACTTGACTGGAAATCATGGGAAAAATACCGTAAAAACTCAGTCATAAGTCAAGATTTTTTTCTTAAAAAAACTATAAAAAAAAACTATCAAAATTACAGTCTTGATTTATGAGGCGGTTCCTCAAAAAACAAAAATACAGTAATTTGACTATGATCGTAACAACTCGGCCTAAGCATGTGAAAGACGAATAAATTTATCTTGGCTTTTCCATGCACTTTTGATATACCAACTTCCGGTACCTTTACAAAAAATGGCGTACGTTTTTTGTTTACAAAAGTTGTAAACACATTTATTGTCAAGGTTATGACAGGTAAACGTCACTTATATCTTGATTATTTAATAAAATTAAAATATTTAACAAGATAGTTGTATCATAGAATCTGACAATTAATTTTTTGGGGACGCAATTTTACTGACGATGGTTTTCATTTTCAGACTGCACAGACTAATCTGGGACGACACTTTACGGACATCCATTAAGCAAGGCTCAAATGTTTAACCCTTTTAGCGCTGGAACCGGATTTTGAAAGCCTTTGCAAACAGTTTGGATCCAGATGAGACGCCACAGAACGTGGCGTCTCATCAGGATCCAAACTGTTTGCTATTCTGATAGTGGTCTTAGAATTTTTTTTGAAGAAAATGCTAATTTTAGAAATTCAGCAGACGACATTTTAGCAGACAACAAATTTCTCAGCATGCAAAGGGTTAAGCTGCCTATCCTCTACTCACAGACTCAAGTTCTGTATCCCAGTCCATCTTGCGTCCCTGCAGCACGGCCATCTTCTGCTCGACGTGTTCTTTCATCAGCTCAAGCTTCTTACGCTGCGTCTGCTCGTCCCCAGAATCCTCCTCGGTGTTCTCTGTCTGCCGACGTTGACTCTGAAAATGGATGTGAAAAAAAAGGTCAATAAAACGAGCCTTGTTCTGTGAAAGCTGGGCTAAATGCATGTGCGTAAAGTGTTGTCGCAGATTAGGACGACAATTTATGCACATGCATTATGCCCCGTTTTCCCAGGGCGCTGCACAAATATTAATAGTCAATAAAACAGTGACTTTGTTCAATCCATTTTGTGGCCATAATAGGGCCACATTCACTTAACAAACAAGAAACAACTTTTTTTCACAAATGTTAACATAAAAATAACACCTGCAGGCAAATTTATGCTTTATTTTTATTCCATGCAAACGTTTTTGTGACA
The DNA here is from genome assembly GCA_007657795.1 of Dreissena rostriformis. Classification (NCBI taxonomy): domain Eukaryota; kingdom Metazoa; phylum Mollusca; class Bivalvia; order Myida; family Dreissenidae; genus Dreissena; species Dreissena rostriformis. The sequence goes on along the minus strand of VMBQ01013364.1, from coordinate 65,694 downwards.
CAGGCTAATCAGGGAGGACTCTTTCCACTTTTATTTTATTTTTTGTTAAAAGGAAGTCTCTTCAATTAAAATCCAGTCTATGCAGAAAGTGTCGTCCCTGATTAGCCAGCACAATCTGGGACAACACTTTTATCACATACATCAACCCCACTTTTCACAGAGCTAGGCTCAATAAAGCCACAGCCCACGCACCTCTTTCTCCTTGTGTTGTTTAAGCTGCAGTTTCTCCATCTGAGCGGAGCGCCGCAGGGCGATCTTTTCTTCAATCATACGCTTCTGGCGCAGTTTGTTGAGTGTCAGGCTGTGGAATATGGGAAAACATATGTGGCATCACATAGAAAAACAGAGGAATACTGGAAAATATATGTAGTGTCACTTAGAAAGACTGTGGAATACAGGAATATATATGTAGCATCAGAACAAAAGGGTGGTCAGAGTGTGGAATACGAGAATACATATGTCCATGTAGCATCACTAAGAAAGACTGTATAGTACGGTAAAACATATGTTGCATCACTCAGAAAGAGTGTACATTACTGTAAAACGTATGTAGCATCACAGAGAAAGAGTGTGGAATACCGGAATACACATGTAGCATCACAGAGAAAGAGTGTGGAATACCGGAATACACATGTAGCATAACAAAGAAAGAGTGTGGAATACCGGAATACACATGTAGCATAACGAAGAAAGAGTGTGGAATACCGGAATACACATGTAGCATAACGAAGAAAGAGTGTGGAATACCGGAATACACATGTAGCATAACGAAGAAAGAGTGTGGAATACCGGAATACACATGTAGCATAACGAAGAAAGAGTGTGGAATACCGGAATACACATGTAGCATAACGAAGAAAGACTGTGGAATACCGGAATACACATGTAGCATAACGAAGAAAGAGTGTGGAATACCGGAATACACATGTAGCATAACGAAGAAAGACTGTGGAATACGGTAATTCATATGTAGCACCATTAAAAGGCTGTGATAAATGGGAATACATATGTAGCATAAATAAGAAAGGTTGTGGAATATGGGAATACATATGTACATGTAGCATCATTAAAAAAGAATGTTCAATACAGTAAAACATATGTATCATCCCTAAGAAAGAGTGAAGAAACTTGAATGTTATAATGGCTTACTCTGATATTTGCAAAATAAGCAGATGGCTACAAATTGACACATTTGGCAAATGAAAATGTCCATGGGGATTCAACATTTTCTTCATACAAATCCATAAAATAGCCAAAATGGTAAGAGTATTCCCATAGCAAGGCAAATTTGTCTACAGAACAATTTAAGCCAGGGGAAGCCCTGTTTATTTATGGAAAATGCGTAAAAACTATCGTGATGTAGACTGACCTGTTTTCAAGTTTCACCATCTGTTTCTCGTGTTCCTTTAAGATCCTCTCCCGTTCATCATCTGACATGGACACCTGGCTGTTCACCAGCTTACTGCAAATCGATAAATGATACTATACAGTTCATTTCCAAATGTATAGCATATGGGGCACATATTTCAATATTCCAGAGTATAATACAGACTGCACATGCCATCTAGGACGACACTTTGTGCATACCGGTATGCATAAAGCTGTTTTAACAGAGAGAGGCTCAAATATATAGCATTGAGGCACATACTTGAATTTTCCTGAGAATAATACATATATTGAAGCCAAAAAAACAATTTTCTGATTATTGATTATAAAATTTAATAGTAAATCTTATGTTAATCTCACCTGAACACATTATCTCCTCACCTGATCACATTATCCACTCACCTGACCACATTTTCCTCTCACCTGAACACATTATCCCCTCACTTAACCACATTATCTTCTCATCTAACCACATTTTGCCCTCATCAGACCACATTATCCCCTCACCTAACCACATTTTCCACTTACATGACCACATTATCCCCTCACCTGACCACATTATCCCCTCACCTGACCACATTATCCCCTCACCTGACCACATTATCCTCACCTGCCCACATTATCCTCACACTTTTGCCTGACCTGCCAACATTATCCTCACACTTTACCTGACCTGCCCACATTATCCTCACACCTTTGCCCTACCAGACCACGTTATTCTCACACCTTTGCCTCACCCGACCACGTTATCCTCACACCTTTATCTCACCAGACCATGTTATCCTAACACTTTTGTCTCACCTTACCACATTATCCTCACATTTTGCCTCACCTGACCACATTATCCTAACACTTTTGCCTCACCTTACAATGTTATCCTCACACTTTTGTCTCACCTGACCACATAATCTTCACCCTTTTGCCTCACCTGACCACATTATCCTCACACTTTTGTCTCACCTGACCACATTATCCTCACACTTTTGTCTCACCTGACCACATTATCCTCACACCTTTGCCTCATCTGACCACATTATCCTCACACTTTTGTCTCACCTGACCACATTATCCTCAAAATTTTGCCTCACCTGACCACATTATCCTTAAACTTTTGCCTCACCTAACCACATTATCCTCACACTTTTGCCTCACCTGACAACATTATCCTCACATGTTTGCCTCACCGGACCACATTATCCTCACACTTTTGTCCCACCTGACCACATTATCCTGACACTTTTGCCACACCTGACCACATTATCCCCCCACTTTTGCCTCACCTGACCACATTATCCACACACTTTTGCCTCACCTGACCGCATTATCCACACACTTTTGCCTCACCTGACCACATTATCTGCACACTTTTGCCTCACCTGACCACATTATCCTCACACTTTTGCCTCACTTGACCACATTATTCCCCCACTTTTGCCTCACCTGACCGCATTATTCACACACTTTTGCCTCATCTGACCGCATTTTCCGCACACTTTTGCCTCACCTGACCACAGTATCCCCCCATTTTGCCTCAACTGACCACATTATCCACACACTTTTGCCTCACCTGACCACGTTATCCTCACACTTTTTGCCTCATCTGACCACATTATCCTCACACTTTTGCCTCACCTGACCACGTTATCCTCACACTTTTTGCCTCACCTGACCACATTATCCTCACACTTTTGCCTCATCTGACCACATTATCCTCACACTTTTGCCTCACCTGACCACGTTATCCTCACACTTTTTGCCTCACCTGACCACATTATCCTCACACTTTTGCCTCATCTGACCACATTATCCTCACACTTTTGCCTCACCTGACCACGTTATCCTCACACTTTTTGCCTCACCTGACCACATTATCCTCACACTTTTGCCTCATCTGACCACATTATCCTCACACTTTTGCCTCACCTGACCACAGTATCCCCCCCTTTTGCCTCACCTGACCACATTATCCTCAAACTTATGCCTCACCTGACCATATTATCCTCACACTTATACCTCACCTGACCACATTATCCTCGTACTCTCTCAGCTGTTGCTGCTCCAGTTTCTCAGCCTCCTTGCGCTGGTTCCACTGCTCGCGACTCTCCTCCAGCCGTTCCTGTAGCTTCTTCATCTGTTTGTCGCGGTTACGAGCCTGCGCAACCCTCAGAGCCTCGGTCTCGCGCTTGTGGTCGGCCATCAGCTGGTCTACCTTGGCCCTGTCGTTGCCTGAAACATTTTGTTGTAATATGAGCCTTGTTCTTGGAAAACTGTGCTTAATGCATGTGTTTAAAGTGTCGTCCCAAATTAGCCTGTGCAGTCTGAACAGGTTTTTTAGGGATGGCACTTTCTGGTTTTATGGTATTTTTCATTTAAAGTAAGTCTCTTCTAAGCTAAAATCCAGTGCCCTGTTTTCCCACAGCAATGCTCACATGATTAACACTTTGCATGCTGGGAAATTTGTCGTCTGCTAAAATGACGTCTGCTGAATTTGTAAAATTAGCATTTTCTTTGATTTTTTTTCTAAGACCACTATCCAAATAGCAAACAGTTTGGATCCTGATGAGACGCCACGTTCTGTGGCGTCTCATCTGGATCCAAACTGTAAATGCAAAGGCCTTCAAAATCCGGTTCCAGCGCTCATATGATTAATTGTTACAAAATATTATTACAGGAAAAAATAACAAAGATGTGGCCAGAGAACTCAAATCAGTTTGACAACTAAGGTTCTTGTTTTATTTTTTCTAAGCTTTGCTTCAATAAAAATATCTGTATTCCACACTAAATACGCGTTTACTATAACTTATAATTACACCATCCTTGTTTTGTTGCCCAATGGAAAAAGTACCAGTACCACACCAAAAATATGTGCAAAAACAACTGAGATTGGACTATTGAACATTTTCGGTCGGTAATTATGTGTTTTTTAATTCCCTGGTAGTTAATTGCACAAACCTATCTAAATATTCTATATCATGTCTTTTTGCTGAAATGTTCAGTTTCAATGCTCATTATCCCTTTGAGCCCTGGAACCGGATTTTGAAGGCCTTTGCAAACAGTTTGGATCCAGATGAGACGCCACAGAACGTGGCGTCTCATCAGGATCCAAACTGTTTGCTATTCTGATAGTATTTTTTGAAAAAAAATCAAAGAAAATGCTAATTTTAGAAATTTAGCAGACAACATTTTAGCAGACGACAAATTTCCCAGCATGCAAAGGATTATATATGTTTACATGCAGATAATATGCCTTTGGACCACAATTGATGCAAACTTTCTTCCTTTCGGGAACTTTTGCACAGCAATTAGGAGCGTTGAATTTTTTTCTCGATTGGAATAAAACCTTTAACAGGTACTTAAAAATGAGGAAATAAATGATTGTACACCTACCATCCAATTTTCCCACCAGATGAGCACTCACGTTCCTCAGATCGCCCTCCGTCTGGGTAGCGATCTCCGACCGCAGATTAGACAGCTGCTCTATGTTCTCGTTATCGTTCTCGTTTTCGAGGCTTGCCTTCTCAACTCTCTGCTGAGACAATAGCTTCAGTCGTCCATCAGCAAACGTGACAGGGTCTGTAATAAGATTGAAGCTAATCAATCATGTATAAAAGGCATGTATTTATTTTTGTTTTTTAGAGTAACTCGTAGTCTTTTTAGGTTTGATGCTGTTTGCTTCACATCAGTACCTTAAGATTGGAAATGAAGCCTTAAAAACTTGAATCTAGTAAGAAAGTTCGTAATTTAATTTCATTATCTAATGGACTATTAATTCGTCAAAATGCGTATCTGTGCAGGAAAGGTTTCAAGTTCACATCTCACCTATGGGCCCCTCAGTCTGCATCTCCGTACATTTCCTGTCGTATTCACGAATTTCAGCCTCATGCTCTTTTCCCAGGTCGCTCAGACGCTTTTTCTTCAGATCACTGAGACGCTTGTGTAGCGCTGACTCCTGATTGGCTCGATCCTTCTCCATCTTGTTCTTGATTGTGATCATTTCCGCCTTAGCCTGATCGATCAGAACGTTGGCGTCTGCAGCTGAGATGGCCTTTGCCCTGACATAGCAATAGAGATAATCTTTTAAAAAACTTGTTCGCAGATTTCTGTGTTGTTTTTCAACCCCCGCCAAAGGCGGAGGGTATAGAATTGGCGCTGTCCGTCCGTCTGTCATTCCATCCGTCTGACACAAAATTTTCAAATTGGCGGGGGATATCAATTCAACGAATTTGCTTGTTTTTCAATGTTATTCAGTGTATGTACTACTGCAACTATTATATTTTAGAATAATCTAAAATGATCATACAGGAAAAAAAAAGAGTTAGATAAAATTATTTGCCTTCACCAGATATTGACCCCGGAATAACAGGAAATCATGGATAAGTTGCTTTATGTGTGAAAAAAATCCTGCTCATGTATTTCACTCAAGGGATGTTTGGTTTTCTTGAAATAACAACCTGGACATATGTCAACAAAATTAAATGAATTGACATGTGCATTTACATATGAACCTAAGTTTTACCATGAATGAAAGCTACCTACTTTTTCATGGCTTCTATTGCCCCTATCTGGTGGCCGGCCACGGTGTTCAACAGGTCATCATTGTCGTCTTCCTGGGTTTCCTGTTACACAAGAGATACCTGCTTCAGTAACCATAAATTTGATTATTGCACAGAGGATATTGTTTTATTATCTCTGGTGGCTATTTAATTTTGCATGATTGGTAGGGGTACAGTGTTTTTTTTGGTAAAAAATGTGGGGGTTGGGGATAAATTAGGCCCCATTCCCTTGTCAAAATGTATAATTTTTTATGAAATGACAGCCGAAAATTCTCAATTTAAGGTATCAAACAAATAATATTTGTTTGTTTTGATTAATCACAACATTTAGTTCATCTCCCTATCCAGCTCTTTTAAGTAAACCAAAGAAGGAAAAATATTTAAATACACATTTATTCTCAATTTGCTAGTTGCGCAATACTATCAAACTAACAGCAGCCTGAGCGAGTGCCTTCCTGCGCGCCAGTTTCTCCTCCAGGTTCATGCGCTGCCGGGAGATCTCGTCGTCGTACATGCCCTCCAGTGCCTTCTGGTTCTTCATGTGCTCGGCCAGTAGCCACTTGATCTGCTGGTCGGACAGCTTGCCCTGGTCCCTGACGTCCTGCAGAGCCTGTAGCTGCAGCTCCTTGATGCCCATACGAGACCGGATAGCAAACTCCTGTGGAATAGAGATTAGTTTACATATACGAATAGCAAACTCCTGTTGAATAGAGATAAGTTTACATATACGAATAGCAAACTCCTATGGGATAGAGATCAGTTTACATCAATAGCAGCTCCAAATAACAAACTCCTGTTGAAAAGAGATAAGTTTACATGTATAGTTAGTTGAATAAAGGTACTCTTGTTGAACAGAGATAAGTTTACGTGTAGCTTTGAATGGCAAACTCCTGTTGAATAGAGATAAGTTTACATGTGGCTCCAAGTGGCAGACTCCTGTGGAATAGACATAAGTTTACATGTGGCTCCGAGTGACAAACTCCTGTGGAATAGAGATAAATTTACATGTGGCTCCGAGTGGCAAACTCCTGTGGAATAGAGATAAGTTTACATGTATAGTTAGTTGAATACAGAAACTCCTGTTGAATAGAGATAAGTATACATATACAAACAGAAAACTCCTGTTGAATAGAGATAAGTTTATGGCTCCGAATAGCAAACTCCTGTGGAATAGAGATAAGTTTACATATACAAATAGCAAACTCCTGTTGAATAGAGAAAAGTTTTCTGGCTCCGAATAGCAAACTCCTGTGGAATAGAGATAAGTTTACATATACAAATAGCAAACTCCTGTGGAATAGAGATAAGTTTACATATACAAATAGCAAACTCCTGTTGAATAGAGATAAGTTTCCTTGAAAATCTTCTTCTTTTCCTGTGATAATATGTCATGATATTAATAATCACAAAACACTCAGGAAACTGAAAACGCACCTTGCGTAGTTTCTCTGTCTCCTCATCCTGTTCCAGTTTCAGCCGGTACGTCTCTGCGTTCAGCTCAGACTGGTGCTGCTCGTTCATCAGGCGGATAAGATCTTCCTGCTCCTGGGGACAAGAAAAACATAACGTGTTAACGTGTCAGGGATAGAAATGAGTGGTTACCCATTCTCCCAGGGCAAGTATATTTAGTTCCAGGCAAGTCAAATTTCAAAATTTGGTAGTCCTTCGGGGCAACTAGCTTTTAAAAAGCGTGGAATATTTTTTTCGCAAATAAATCATTTTTTTTTTTATAAAGCATGCATATATAATATTAGTCAATTTGGAATTTGGTAGTCCTTCTGAGCAACAAGCTTTTAAAAAAAACTTGGAACTGTTTTCTGCAGTTAATCAGTTTATTTTTGAAAAGCAAGAAAATTTAGGCTCATAAAAGGGCATAATTCATTGAGTCATGACATCGATTTTATAATACAATGTATAAATATTTAATACTGACGTACACTCTTTATTTATATATATGATTAAAGAGTTTTTTGTGATAAAACATTGGTTTACCTTTGGTGGGAGGTCCTGCGCATTACTGACAAGTTCCTTCTTCTCATCTCGCTGTTTCTGTAGCAGAGAGTTCATCATCGCCTGCAACAAGAAACACAAACACACATAGAGAAAAGAGCAGGGGCCAGTTAGTATAAAGTAAGCCTCGTTCTGGGAAAACCGGGCTTAATGCATGTGCGTAAAGCGTCGTCCCAGATGAGCCTGTGAAGTCCGCACAGGCTTATCACGGATGAAATTTTCCGCCTAATTTGATTTTCCTTAAGAAGAGACTTTCTTTCAATGATAAAAACAATAAAAACCAGAAATTGTCATCCATGATAAGATAAGCCTGTGCATCATGCACAGGCTAATCTGGGACAACACTTTACGCACATGCATTAAGACCAGTTTTCCCAGAGCAAGGCTCAAGTAATAGACTAAAGTCATATTTTGGACACTATTTGGTATGTGCCCAGCATTTGTCGTCCCAGATTATAAGGATTGTCACTTTCCAACTAAACTGGATTTTTGTTTGGAAGAGACTTCCTTCAAACTAAAAATTCAGTACAGACAGGCTAATCTGGAATGAAACTTAGCCCAGTTTTCACACAACACCACTCAAATAAACTTGTACAAAAACACAAAAACAACTCACCCTATTCTTGGCGCTGATCTTCTTGTACAGCTTCTTCATCTCACGTTTGTAATCCTCGTCTTGTTGTCTGTCCATGTGTGTACGTCTGCTGCGCAGGTTGTTCACAGCCGTGTCCATGGTTGCCCTGGTGATGTCATTGTTGGCATGGAGACCTAGAAGAAACCGTTTACTTTTTTTATTTTATTTTTTTGTATGGCTAATTTGGGGTTGAAATTCAGCCCCAATCCCCTATTCATGAGGTATGTATTTTAATACATCAGACAGTGCCAACAAAAAAACAGGAGGGCCTGTAGAAACCATTAAACTTTGATATTTCAGTGATTTCATTTTTTGGGGGTTTAATTTGGCCCCAATTCTTTCTTCAAAAGGTATGTATTGTAATGGCAGACTGTCTTATGGCCGTCAGTTGGTGCCAACAATAAAAAGCATGGAAAGCTTAATAGGTGAAACCACAAAATTCCTCCTCTCATTCATGCACAAAAAATTAGAACACGTAAATGAATAATTTCTAAGCAGATGCATATCACACTCTCTGCTCTAAAACATTAATACAATTATCTATTAAATAACATTTTATATTTAATTTTTGTTAAGCCTCTTAGATGTAGCTGTCAAATAGAATTGTAACATGTAACTTGTTTTTTTCAAACAAGGTGACTTGCAACCAATGATGTTGTGTATTTTAACCAAGGTTACATACCACCAATAAGAAGCTAAGTGGTTTCCATACAATTGTGGTCGTGTTCCTTTAATTATTTCAACAAAGGTTACATGCAACCATTCATGATTTGAACTTCAACCAAGGCTACATACCACCAATAAGAAGCTCAGTGGTTGCCATGGAAGCGTCGTTGCGTTCCTTCTCGAGACTGGTGTCGATGATGACCGTGTTAAGGATGTCAAGACTGTCGATTTCTCGGTGCATCTGCATCTTGTCCTTCATTCCTAACAGACCGACAATGGAGTCCCCCTCTCCAATGACGCTGTCGGTATAGAATATATAATATAATTTAGCCTTTCTCTGGCTAAACAGGGCTTTATGCTTGTGCGTAAAGTGTCATCCCAGATTAGCCTGTGCAGTTTGTTGTATAAAGGAAGTCTCTTCTTTGCCAAAATTCACTTTGGGCAGAAAGTGTTGTTCCAGATTTCCTGATTAGCCTGTGCGGACTGCACAGGCTAATCTTGGATGTGATGGAAGATGCCCAGAGGTAGTTATGAGGTTGTTTTTATATTACTAAGATATGATCCTGGAAAAGGGGGCTTAATGCTTGGACTGCACAGGCTAATCTGGGACAACACTTTACGCACTTGCATATAAAATTAACCACATAACTACCTCTCTGTATCTTCCTTCACACCTCATTCAGAATTAGTACAAGTTGGACAAAAATATTACACATTCTCTTTTTCATATTTTTATAAATGTTTGTATGAAGGACATCAAATTTCAAGTGATACAATATGCATATGGTGTTGGCCTGCTCGGTCCAAATTAGGTCAAGGCCAAGGTCAACGTGAGGTGGTATGAAATGGGTTTTAGGGCTGGTTATATACAACAAATTTATAAGTATTCAAGTGTTTATCCCTTTGAGTGCTGGANCTTTGAAAAAAATGGAAGAAAATACTAATTTTAGAAATTCAGCAGACGACATTTTAGCAGACGACAAATTACCCAGCATGCAAAGGGTTATGTAAGGCAAACTCTTTTAATTATTTGAGCCGCGCTCTGGGAAATCAGGGCTTTATGCATGTGAGTAAAGTGTCAACCCAGATTAGCCTGTGCAGTATGCTTATCTGGGATGATACCACATTCCCCTTTATTAAATTTTCTTAGCCAAATCCAGTTTAGGTGAAAAGTGTCATCCCTGATTAGCCTGTGCAGTCTGCATAGGCTAATCAGGTATGAAACTTTATGCACATGCATTTCGCCCAATATTCCAAGAAAAAGGCACATTTAGATTAACCTCATTTAAAAAGATGCAGGTTCTCATGGAGTATTTATGTTTGTAAAAAAAATTAAATTGCAACAGTTGAAATGCAAGTCATCATTACCATTTTCCCCCATACAACAATTATTTTTTGCAAGCAAAGTAAAGTTAGAGTGTAGCCTACCTGTATTCATTGATAGTGTGGCCTGTCCTCTTTAAAGCATCGTTTTCATCCATCATGATGGCCTTTCCCCTCTCCATCAAAACCTTCTCTTGCTGTAATCACAGCAATATATTTTGTCAGACTCGAGTAAATTCGAGCCTTGCTCTCGGAAAACTGAGCTTAATGCACGTGCATAAAGTGTTGTCCCAGTCCGCACAGGCTAATCAAGGACAACACTTTTTCACCTAGACGGGTATTTGTTTAGAAGCCATAATCTGTATNCCTCTTTAAAGCATCGTTTTCATCCATCATGATGGCCTTTCCCCTCTCCATCAAAACCTTCTCTTGCTGTAATGATTGAATTGTAATATATGTAAGTTATTTGAGAACAAACATTTCTAGAAGAATATTATTTCTTAAAGCCCCATAAACACTCAAAATCAACCAATATTTTGTAAAATAATTCGTACAATAAAGTTAAGCCTTAAAAAATCTGTTTTCTTATAGCACAGGCTAATCAGGGACAACACTTTTTCACCTAGACGGGATATTTGTTTAGAAGAGATATTCTGTATAAGTTGAAAGTGTCGTCCCTGTTTAGCCTGCAATCTGCACAGGCTAATCTGGAACAACACTTTACACAAATGCATTACGCCCAGTTTTACCAAAATGCGGCTCATTCATAGAATAAATACTGATGTTATAGAGAATACTAGGTTAGTATTGAATACACATAAGTTTATTTAGCAAGGTTTAGAAAAAAACTGAATCATGAGTCATGGCAAGTCGCTCAGGTTTTTGCGTTCAGCAAATTAACTAGACATAGGCTCTGGAGAGTGATATGGACTCCTTCCTATGAATCATTAAACTATTTACCACTCCGAAACACACTTGGACCAGTTCCTAGTTTCTAAGAAAATCCATTTAAATTAAAGACCTTTCTTATTAAAGTTGTAAAGGCTTCATAACATTTTTCAATAAAAAGATACTGATGAGCAGCAAACAGCATAAAACCTGAATAGACTGCAAGTTACTCGCAGGCTGTTCTGGTTTAATGCTGGTTACATATAGCCATTTACACTTTGCTTTTGAGTGGGAAAGGGTAAATGCTAATAATTAAATCCCTCACAACAGAGTAGAGGGGGTATACTGGATTCACAATTTACTGAGGATGACTGTCTGACCTTCTGTCCTTACATATACAAAACTTGTGTAGAAAAAATGTACTCTTAACCCTTTCAATGCTGGAACCGGATTTTGAAGGCCTTTGCAAACAGTTTGGATCCAGATGAGACGCCACAGAACGTTTCTGGGCAGGAAAGGGATAACTTACATTGGCTCTGGATGGGGATATGGACTTCTTCCTGCGGATCATGTGGTAAATGAAGAAACCTAGGACCACTAGAAGTATGCCCAGGATAAAGGCCATGAAGAATGAGAGTGCGGTGTAGCCTTGCTTGTAGAACAGCTGAAAAAAGGGCGGGAAAGTTTCAAAATATCATACATAAAATATGATAGAATAATGATTGTTCAATATTGAATAAAAACAATCATTGCAAAATGTTAAGTAGAAATATTAAAGGGTTTTTGTTTGATGCTAATTAATAAAACTGTATGTCTGTATATATTGAGAGCATTACATACTTTTAAACAGAATATCCTAAGAAATAAATTGTTAAATGAATATTTGATTAGAATATGAACAAAATATCCTGACATTCCATGAAATGCCATCTTTTTAAAAGCTTGTTACTAGTTATTGAGGAGACACTGCTTTTTACTTTTATACTTTTTTTTTTTTGNCTAGACATAGGCTCTGGAGAGTGATATGGACTCCTTCCTATGAATCATTAAACTATTTACCACTCCGAAACACACTTGGACCAGTTCCTAGTTTCTAAGAAAATCCATTTAAATTAAAGACCTTTCTTATTAAAGTTGTAAAGGCTTCATAACATTTTTCAATAAAAAGATACTGATGAGCAGCAAACAGCATAAAACCTGAATAGACTGCAAGTTACTCGCAGGCTGTTCTGGTTTAATGCTGGTTACATATAGCCATTTACACTTTGCTTTTGAGTGGGAAAGGGTAAATGCTAATAATTAAATCCCTCACAACAGAGTAGAGGGGGTATACTGGATTCACAATTTACTGAGGATGACTGTCTGACCTTCTGTCCTTACATATACAAAACTTGTGTAGAAAAAATGTACTCTTAACCCTTTCAATGCTGGAACCGGATTTTGAAGGCCTTTGCAAACAGTTTGGATCCAGATGAGACGCCACAGAACGTGGCGTCTCATCAGGATCCAAACTGTTTGCTATTCTGATAGTATTCTTTCAATAAAAATCTAAGAAAATGCTAATTTAAGAAGTTCAGCAGACGACATTTTAGCAGACAACAAATTTCCCAGCATGCAAAGGGTTAAATTTTAAAGTACAACGTTCAAATGCATGTAACATATCAGGCATTTACACTTTTGCTTCTGGGCAGGAAAGGGATAACTTACATTGGCTCTGGATGGGGATATGGACTTCTTCCTGCGGATCATGTGGTAGATGAAGAAACCTAGGACCACTAGAAGTATGCCCAGGATAAAGGCCATGAAGAATGAAAGTGCAGTGTAGCCTTGCTTGTAGAACAGCTGAAAAAAGGGCGGGAAAGTTTCAAAATATCATACATGAAATATGATAGAATAATGAATGTGCAATGTTGAACAGAAAACAAATAATTGTGAAATGTTAAATAGAAATATTAAAGGGTTTTTGTTTGATGCTTATAAGTAAAACGTTTTGCCTGTAAATATTGAAAGCATTATCATATTTTTAAACAAAATTTCCAAAAAATAAATTGTTCAATGAATATTTAATCAGAATATGCACAAAATAGCCTGATATTCCATTAAATGCCATATTTGTGAATGCTTGTTGTTAGTTATTGAGGAGACAATGCTTTTTACTTTTACACTTTTTTTTTGAGAAGAGAGACTTTATTTACCTTGTCCATAGGTATGTGCAGGTCCAGGCCATCATGCGCCATACCATACAAATTCTACTTTTACTTATGTTGGCATTGACGCTGACCCCAAAGGTGACATTATAATTTCATGCAGTACTGATCAATAATCAGTATTTGTCTAACTTTAAAAACTATTTTAATTAAATTACTTCAAATGATTATTTGGGAAAAAAGTTGAGATGAAATTACTAAGGACAGACAGGAATTTTACAATAAGCTTCTCTTAGCCAATATGCAGGGTTTAAAAAAAAAAAAAAATCCACTTACACTTTGCTCCGTGGTGATGGTTGCATCAATACACAATGGAACTTCCATAGACCATGTTGAATTCTGAAATACAGAATTTACTGATAAGCAATCGTTTGAAATTATAAGCATATGTTTTTTGCCATTAGTTCTGGTAATTTACATGAAAAATACCATAAAAGTGGAAAGTGTCGTCCCTTTTAAGTCTGTGTGAAGTGCACAGGCTAATCTGGGAGAACACTTTACAAACATGCATTAAGCCCTGTTTTTGCAGAGCAAAAAAAACCCATATATGTTAACCTTGTATATACATGCAAGTTTTTTTTAACAATTCTGATGACAAAGTAAAATATCTCTTTCAAGAAAAGAAAATTCTAAACACTTGGACCTGCAACTGTATACATACTAGAATACAGAGTTTTCCAAATAAAATTGTTAATGCATGTCTGATCCATTTGGTGTTGGTTTGGGAGGGTGTCCTCTCCCCTGATATTGAAATATTTTAGGTTTTAAGACCTTTATGGTGAAATCTGGAGTATACTTAAATGTTTGATCACTATTTGTTCGACTTTATTGCAAAACAAAATATTAACAATTAACGCATGACTTTAATCATTTATTGGTCTAGAAATAAATACTTTCATTAGAAGGGAATACAGGGGTAAATAAATGTGCGTAAAGTGTCGTCCCAGATTAGCGGGTGCAGTCCACACAGGCTTATCAAGGACAACACTTTCCCCCTTTACTGGATTTTCATTTAGAAGACTCTTTCTTTAAACAAAAAATACTATAAAAAGGGTAAAGTGTTGCCCCTGATTATCCGGTGCAAACTGCAAAGGATAACTCGGGACGACATTTTACACACATGCATTAAGTTCAGTTTTCCCAGAACTAGGCTCAATTTGTAGCAGGATGCAAAACCAAATCAATAATATAATTGTGCCTACCATTAATCAAATATTTATAAAATTTCGTGGGAATTGGTGGAGTCACTTTGTAAAACTAATTTACCTTCATTACTATTTGTGTTTTTTTATATGATATTTATATACCTTTGGTATGTATAATTATAACATGACTGCTTGTACTGTTTTTTCTTTGTGTTCCAGCAATTGTTGCGTGTAAATGTACAATGCATATTGGAAAATAAAGTATATTCACAAAAACAAATTTAAAAAAAAAAAAAAATGTGCCTACCAGATCAGTCGTGTTGGAAAAGGTCACCGCACAATAGTAATAGTTGAGTCCATTCCTCATTGTGTCGGAATTCACTTGAGCTAAGAACGACCCACTAGTGCTTGAGTTTCCTACAACACAAAAACGTAAACACATATGCCAATCATATGAGTCTCGCTCTAGTAAATTGGGGTTAAATGCATGTGCGTAAACACTTTCCGCCTTAACTGGATTTCCCTTTAAACGAAAAATAAAATCGGAAAGTGCCGACTGTGTGGACTGCACAGGCAAATCTGGAACAACACTTTACGCACATGCATAAAACCCTGTTTCTCCAGAGGAGGTTCATATAATTTTTGATAGCATTCTTAGATTTTTTTTATTATTAATTTTTATTACGATTTTTTTCTGAAATTTTCATCTTCATATTATATTAAAAATTCAACTGAATATTCAAATACTTAAAATTATTTTTCGACATCTCAGATTTTTTTTAAATTAATTTTTATTACGATTTTTTTCTGGAACTTTTTATCATCATATAATATTAAAAATTCAACTGCATACTCAAATACTTTAAATTATTTTTCGACATCTCAGATTAAAAAATACCTGTCATATTCCCCACAGACCATCTTAAATAGGATCCATCGCTGTTTATATATGAGTTATTCGCCAGTATTCCATTCATTCCTAGGTTTTGAACACGCAGTCCTTGCCAAAGATACACGTCCACTTCAACGTTTGTTACGTTCAGTACGTCAAGGTTTTCAACGTAAATTGATATCCTGAAAATCTCATCAGCATTACTGGACGCATATGTTTTCTGGAAGAAAAATAAATGACAGCATTACATGATGAATAACATTAAGAAGGTGTGGTCTAATTTTTTTTTATGTCTTCAAGTATTTTTTTTAAACACCTGGCTCTGGGAAACTTGAAAATAAATCATACTCAGATCTGATTTGAAAGTAATAGCCTGACCCTTACGAAGTGTTCATTACACATACGTAAATATATTATTTTGTTTCGCTGTTAAATACTTCACTTGCAAAACGTTCGAGCAGCGCTTGGGAAAACGATGCTTAACGCATGTGCGTAAAGTGTCATCCTAGATAAGCCTTTGCAATCTGCACAGGCTTATCGAGGACAACACTTTCTGCCTAGACTAGATTTTCGTTTAGAAGAAACTTCCTTTAAATGAAAAATTCCATAAAAGCGGAAACTCAAAGTGTCGTCCCTGATTAGCCTGTGTGGAATGCACAGACTTATCTGGGACGATACTTTACGCACATGCATAAAGCATCGTTTTCCCAAAGCGCTGCTCGAATGTTTTGCAAGTGAAGTATTTAACAGCGCAGCAATATAATTAATTTACGTATGTATAATAAATACTTGCTAATATTTCCAACTCAGATCTGAGTATGATTTATTTTAAAGTTAAGAATTCTTTTAGAATATTTTGTCTCTGGACATTTGAAATGAATGCCTTTAAAAACAGCTTTATGCCATATATCAGAAAACATTCCTTATTTTACCTTCAGTTTTTTAACTTAACAAGAATATGGATTGTTTTTCAAATTTATTTGGTCAAATATAAGGTGGTGATATGTTTTTGCATACACTTATTAATATGTCTGATGTATCGTTTATTATGAGGAATCCTCTACCAATAGCATACATTAAGACTTTAGATGATTTTTTTTTACTAAAAATGTCAATTTAAACATTTGGAAGCATACAAACATACTTGAATAGTATATGATGCTCGCAGGCTGTTTACATATTTAGGCTGGGATAGGCTGTTATTTCCGGTGATGTTGTAATATCCAGCATTTAAAGCCAAAACCTGCACTCCAGCAATTGTTGGCGGTCGTTTTATCAGGTAGCGATTTATGTCTACAGATGTCCCATCTGCCAAGTATTCCAGCTGTAAAAGATATTCAAATGTTGAGTCAGGAGACTTATCATTTACCATTTATAATTTTAACTGATGATTACCTGTACTCATTAGGAGTCCCTGTTTGTGTACTTTATAAATAATTGCATTGGGCATTAAGAAGGAACTAAACAAGAGATGTGTTTGTCAGAAACACAATGCCCCTTACTGCGCCGCTTTGAAACATTTTAATTTTTTTTACCTTTAACCTTGAATGATGACCTTGACCTTTCACCACTCAAAATGTGCAGCTCCATGAGATACACATGCATGCCAAATATCAAGTTGCTATGATCAATATTGCAGACAGATGGACAGTGCGATCACTATATGCCCACCTTCGGGGGCATAAAAACAGTTTCTTTAAATGTGTGTATTTTATCAATTATACCATCAGCGCATTTAAGAGAAACTAAATAAACAGTTTCTTGTTGGGTCTTCATGAACTCTTGAAAATATATTTTTTTAATTGCTTGAGAGCTTTAAATTTGTCCATCCCATCAAATTAGATATGGAAGCGAATTTCCTGTGAGCTTTTGTCTCATATTTATAAACCTTGAAATTGATTGGTGCTTCATACGCTTACCGATGCATTAACATAGGTTGTGTTATCTTGCGTAGAATTGAGGATTTGATAGACATCAACTGCTGACCCTGACAAGTTCAAGTACACCATGCCAGGGATGGTTGTAGACATCACATGACCAGTCAGTATGGAGACAACCAACAGTACCGATGCCACAAACAGAGGCATGACTGTTAAACCTGAAAAAAAATAATACATTATTATTTTATTTTGTTTCCAGTGCAAAATTTGATTCACTCCGTAGAATATAACATACATTATGTAGAATATTATATACATACATACAAAGCTTTTCATATACATGTAGTATTATGCATTTCAAAAACAGAGTATTTCATGTACAGCTATTTGATGGGTGCATACATACAAATTTACTATATATTCAGGTATACATCAAAAACATCAGTGTGAGCTATGCAATCTGAATTGGAAAATTATCACATTACAAAATTGAGTAGTTAGTCTAAAAGCTTATTTGGAGGAAATTAGTGGTATTGTGGTAACTTGCGCCTAAACTTCGGGGTTGCAGGTTAAATCACCCACTTAACCCTGACCTTACTCTCTTTTCGCATAAGATATAAAATGGTGGATTGAACAAGGTGTTTAACACCAAGTACATGGACACATTAGAAGCCCCTTAAACTTCCACTGTATCTTGCACTATCACTATAACGTCTTCTGTATCTTGCACTATCAGTTTTTCACTATAACGTCTCCTGTAACTTGCACTATTACTATAATGTTTCCTGTATCTTGCACTATCACTTTAACGTCTCCTGAATCTTGCACTATCGAACTACGTGTATACCGTCTCCTGTATCTTGCACTATCACTATACCGTCTCCTGTATCTTGCACTATCACTATACCATCTCCTGTATCTTGCACTATCACTATACCATCTCCTGTATCTTGCACTATCACTATAACATCTCCTGTATCTTGCACTATCACTATAACATCTCCTGTATCTTGCACTATCACTATAACATTTTCTGTATCTTGCACTATCACTATAACATCTCCTGTATCTTGCACTATCACAATAACATCTCCTGTATCTTGCACTATCACTATAACATCTACTGTATTTTGCACTATCACTATACCGTCTCCTGTATCATACACTATCACTATAACGTGTCTTGTATGATACACTATCTCTATAACGTCTCCTGTATCATACACTATCACTATAACATCTCCTATATCATACACTATCTCTATAATGTCTCCTTTATTATACACTATGTCTATAACGTCTCCTGTATCATTCGCTATCACTATAACATCTCCTGTATCATACACTATCTCTATAACATCTCCTGTATCATACACTATCTCTATAACATCTCCTGTATCATACACTATCTTTATAACGTCTCCTGTATCATACACTATCTCTATAACGTCTCCTGTATCATACACTAACTCTATAACGTCTCCTGTATCATACACTATCTCTATAACATCTCCTGCATCATACACTATCTCTATAACATCTCCTGTATCATACACTCACTATGACGTCTCCTGTATCATACACAATCACTATAACGTCTCCTGTATCATACACTATCACTATAACATCTTCTGTATCATTCCCTATCACTATAACGCAACTAACAAGTCTGCTGGGGACAATTGTCCTATGGGAGAATCATACTGTACTGGCTTAAAATGTCCTTCACACGCATAAATAGGATTCAAAATCAATTATACATTTTTACTTATATCCAAGCCTAATAATAAGTAATATATCCAAAAGCCTAATTTTCAAGTTGACTGGTTAAAGAACCAGTAATTGATGCTGTGAAAAAAACAGTATAATGTTCAGGAACAGAAAAGGTTACGTTTAAATATTTTATTTTCAGAACAACCGCAAAACAAATTTCATATAAATTTGTTCTCAACAAAATTAAACAATAAATAGGTATAATAAGTTCTCACATAGACCATAATAACACAAATTTAACTATAAATAGAATATGGATTATTTAAATAAATATCTAAACAAATATTGCACTGCCTAGATATTATAATGCAAACATATTTCACCTATTTAGCTCAGATCATAACAAATATTTATTTTGTATGGATTTAAAAAATGCTCATGTAATGTCACTGTGCATAGTGCGTTCACATTATCTATTAATTGTATTACATAAAATATTCATTGAATTTCAATAACGTCAATAATGTTTGTAATTATTTAACAAGCTGAACAACTTTTCTTAGTGTATCAATGTTTCCGTTAAACGGACCCATTCCCAAAGAGAAATGTGTAAAAAAAATCCCAATTTGAAAAAAAATCCCAATTTCAAAAAATTGTTTTTTTTTTAGATTTTTTTTAGAAGT
Source organism: Dreissena rostriformis (assembly GCA_007657795.1). NCBI lineage: Eukaryota > Metazoa > Mollusca > Bivalvia > Myida > Dreissenidae > Dreissena > Dreissena rostriformis. The sequence continues at coordinate 45,714 of VMBQ01013364.1, read as the reverse complement.
GTCTTATGATTACTAAATCTCAATTTTATTTCAATTGAATCTAACAAAGAATGTTACTAAAATTTATATGATTTTGTTCTCCTAATTTGAATTTTTATAAAGAGTATGAAATTAATGTTTCCCAAATCAGTGGAATTTTTTTTGCAAAAAAAATCCCAATCCCAAAATTGCATTTTTTCCCAAAATGGCCAGGAAAAGGCCTAAGCTGAATCATGCACAAGTTTGATCTTTGGCCTTTAGTGTGACATTTACTTTTAACCAAGATCTGACACACCTTCTCCACATGGTTAACATTGTTGGTAAAATGTTTGTTTAAATTGCATGACGATGAATTTACAATCTGGACAATTTAAGCTGTTTTATAGCAAAACCAAACTGAATTTGAATTTATGCTTGACCTTATACTTTGAGGTAGGGAAGCAGTTAATTGTTACAAATGACACACAATCTTAACATTGTGAATATATATAGTAAATTATTTTATAAGTGAATGATAAATGATGAAGTTACAGTCGGGACAAGCTGAACCCTCTGATCTTCAAGTTTGACCTTGACCTTTTGTGGTAGGGATTATACATGTGACACATTGTATTATTATGATGGACATTTTGTGGTAAGTTATTTTAACATAATGAATGACAACATTGGTCTCAGGTCGTTTCGCCCTAAAACCTGTTTGCCCTAGGTCGTTTCGCCCTTAGAAGTGGGTTGTTTCGCCCTTATTTAATTCTTATGTAATATTTTGGTTTTGTTAATGATTCTTTCGATCTAAATAGTATTTGTTTAACATATATAGGAAATTAAGATTTTTATTACAAATTTGATGATTAATTGCAATTTAAATTTAGTATTTGTTTATTATATATGGGAAATTAAGATTATTTTATTAATACAAATTTAATGATTGCGCAATTATCTGTTTGATTTTAATTGCAATTAATTAACGGAAACATTATAATACAATGTTTTACAAACTCAGTATTACGATTAATTAGTTTGGCAGAGGTATGATGCGTTGATTTGCCAATTAAAATAATTTTGAGACCAATTACAAACTAAGATCGGAAGACGTGTGATCAGATGATTGGCTAATTACTAGCACAGAAACATTAAAAGAAGATATTATAAAAGCATTATATTGTTAAAAAATATTCCATTCAGCTTGTGACAAGCTAAAGATAAATCCTTTAAAATCGCTGTATGTATAAAAAATAGGGCGAAACGACCCAGGAATTAGGGCGAAACGACTCAGGGGCGAACGGGAATTAGGGAGAAACGACTCCGAGGCGAAAACATTACAGTCCTGATAAGCTGTTTTATGGCCAATATTGATTTGTGTGACCTTGACCTTTAAAGTAGGGTGACAGGTTTAACTCACGACATGTGCTCTCCTGATTTTGGTCATTTGCAGTAAGTTAGTTTAAAATCGCAAAGTTAAAGCATGAAAAAGCTATTTAATGGCCAAATTGACCTCTGGCCACTCAGTGCAAACAATTACTTTTGAGGCAGGGAGTCCGGATATGAACAAAATAAATTAAGTCACTCTAGTGTCCGAAAACTAATTAGACTAATTATGGTACTCTACACTAAGATGTAAGTTCAACAGTGGNTTATAAAGAGTATGAAATTAATGTTTCCCAAATCAGTGGATTTTTTTTTGCAAAAAAAATCCCAATCCCAAAATTGCATTTTTTTCCCAAAATGGCCAGGAAAAGGCCTAAGCTGAATCATGCACAAGTTTGACCTTTGGCCTTAAGTGTGACATTTACTTTTCACCAAGATCTGACACACCTTCTCCACATGGTTAACATTGTTGGTAAAATGTTGTTGTTTTTTTAAATTGCATGACGATGAATTTATAATCTGGACAATTTAAGCTGTTTTATAGCAAAACCAAACTGAATTTGAATTTATGCTTGACCTTATACTTTGAGGTAGGGAAGCAGTTAATTGTTACAAATGACACACAATCTTAACATCGTGAATATATATAAAGTAAATTATTTTATAAGTGAATGATAAATGATGAAGTTACAGTCAGGACAAGCTGAACCCTCTGATCTTCAAGTTTGACCTTGACCTTTTGTGGTAGGGATTATACATGTGACACATTGTATTATTATGATGGACATTTTGTGGTAAGTAATTTTAACATAAGGAATGACAACATTGGTCTCAGGTCGTTTCGCCCTAAAACCTGTTCGCACTAGGTCACCCTGATTCGTTTCGCCCTTGGTCGTTTCGCCCTTAGAAGTGGGTTGTTTCGCCCTTATTTAATTCTTATGTAATATTATGGTTTTGTAAATGATTCTTTCGATCTGAATAGTATTTGTTTAACATATATAGGAAATTAAGATTTTTATTACAAATTTGATTATTAATTGCAATTTAAATTTAGTATTTGTTTATCATATATGGGAAATTAAGATTATTTTATTAATACAAATTTAATGATTGCGCAATTATCTGTTTGATTGTAATTGCAATTAATTTACGGAAACATTATAATACAATGTGTTACAAACTCAGTATTACGATTAATTCAAGTTTGGCAGAGGTATGATGCGTTGATTTGCCAATTAAAATAATTTCGAGACCAATTACAAACTTAGATCGGAAGATGTGTGATCAGATGATTGGCTAATTACTAGCACAGAAACATTAAAAGAAGATATTATAAAAGCGTTATATTGTTAAAAAATATCCCATTCAGCTCGTGACAAGCTAAAGATAAATCCTTTTAAATCGCTGTTGTATGTATAAAAACTTAGGCGAAACGACCTAGGAATTAGGGCTAAACGACCCAGGGCGAACAGGAATTAGGGCAAAACAACTCAGGGGCGAACGGGAATTAGGGAGAAACGACCCGGAGGCGACAACATTACAGTCCTGATAAGCTGTTTTATGGCCAATATTGATTTGTGTGACCTTGACCTTTAAAGTAGTGTGACAGGTTTTACTCACGACATGACATTGTGCTCTCCTGATTTTGGTCATTTGCAGTAAGTAAGTTTAAAATCGCGAAGTTAAAGCCTGAAAAAGCTGTTTAATGGCCGAATTGACCTCTGGCCACACAGTGCAAACAATTACTTTTGAGGCAGGGAGTCCGGATACGAAAAAAATAAATTAAGTCACCCTAGTGTCCGAAAACTAATTAGAGTAATTATGGTACTCTACACTAAGATGTAAGTTCAACAGTGGAGGTGTTTGAAGCGCTTATGGAAGTGCTTCATTTTAAATTTCAAATTAGCTTAATTTTAAACATAATCAGAAGACATTGTTGTGAAAAAATACAACAATTAAAAACAAATTAACAAATCACAGAGCGAGACATACATATATTCAATGGATCATATTGAATGGAATATTAAAAAACACCTTTTTATAAATGCTAAATATAGAAAAGTCGAGACAAGCAAAGTATTTTGCAATCGCATTGCCTATTTACAAGAGCAATATACCTTTCGATCCGACTCTTTTATCCGAAATAGGTAAACTTTCAATTCAATTCCTTGATTCAATTATAATCCAATTAGACTAGCACTTGTTAATATAGTCATAATTTGATATTAATTACATCACAGTTTTATAGATTACTGATTGAACGTTGGTTTTTAATACTGACACAATTATTAGATACAGTTCATGTAAATTAACGCTGACATGTTCAAAACCAATCAACCGTGGATTTCACTCTGACCTCCATTTGTAAATATTGTTGTTGTTATGGTTACATTGATTCGTACTCGCTGCAATTCACACCTCATGATTTACAAATCTCGTTATATAGATCAACATATATCGACATATATCTGTTCGATTGTCAGATTTTTTTTATTTGTCCACGCAAATCACTGGCGAATCAAAACGTTAATGACTATTTATCTCACTTAATAAACCTTGATACACAATTCATAAACCTGAAAATACAACAACTTCCAGTTCACTAAATGGACTAATGACGATTCGAGGTGTACAAATTTACCATTTTTGCAACAAAAATCCATCAAGGTCATTTAAAATGGACGCGAATTTATATAATAATAATTTTGGAGATGATTGAAAAAGAATAAAATACATTGTGTCATGTTCATATATTTTTTATAGCTGATTACAGTTTCATTCTAATCATGTCGCTATTTAAGGGGACTTTTTCACAGAATGTCAAAATGCCAGATTTTTTTTCAAACATTTTATCACGGATTGAACAAATAAAAGAATACTTAAAATCAGGGAGTGAAATAACACTGCTGACGTAGATTCATACTAAGAATACACTTTCGTTTATGAGTAATTTAATCATCTAAAATTATGCAAATAATAAACCGTTACACACTCAAAACAATTGAATGGTTAGGAGTGTTTTTTTGTCTTCGTCTTATTTTGGGACAACACATGGATCGCTTATATAAGGTGTAAAATTCATGATAAAATGTTACAGCCAGGATAAGGGTGGTTAAGGCTATATATAACCTGTAAACCCAACGGTAACTCGATCGAGGCCGGGTTGATTTTTTTCTTTCTAAAATTCTTCTCTGTTAATATACTGATGCTCTTTTATTCTACTGTGAACATTTATAAATTTAAATCATTTAGTAAACAAGGGAAAAATTGTCACAAAACCAGGTTTTCAATGGTGAATGTTAAAAAACGCACTAAGTGACCCCATGACCTAGTTTTTCACCCGGCATGACCCATATTCAANACATCTTGATATGATAATCTAAAAATAGAAAAAGAAATTCCGAAAATTTGTTCTTTTCACCAGTGAAGAGAACAACTTTGTTCTTTTCACTGCTGTTATTTCACTGCAGAAATGTCATATTTTAACATTAGGTATAAAAGAACAAGGTTACCTTACCATACAAACAATAAAAGCTATAAAGATTAAATATGCAAATACATTTTGAATACATTTTCGGCCTTTTCAGTGATCTAACAATAAAGAGTTGACTGATTAAAAAGTTCTAATTTACTCCGGGCAGATACAATTTATTGGTTTCTAACCTTTAGACGCTTGCTGACTTAGGGAAACGTCAACAGAGACCGATTTTTTACAAAACGAAACAACAACAACAATAACAATAGCAGACAGATTGCTCGTAATAATTATTTGATACTGTATGTATATAATGGTGAATGTTAATGTTTTGATTTAAACATGCGTTCCTAACAATATTGTTCTCCATAATGTAACTACAAGACACACATAATCGGAAACCACAAGTGGTGTTAACCTTTGGGAACTAGCCTAGGGCAAACTCAAAAACTCAAAAAAAAAGTTAAGACGTTAAGTTAATTGAATAAGTTTTATACCACAATAACTTAATATGTAAGTTATATTTGTACTGCAGACTTCCCGAAACTAAAAAGCATTCTGTCATACATTTGGTCTGACTGGCCAGAGTTTTCTGTCAGACAGGACAGACGATATGACACTAAATTAATCAACTTTTTCAAAATTATCCAGTGTTTAGTGGCTGTGCCCCTACCATCATATATTGAGAGACCCACCAGATTCACTCGTCACATGCACCTCCTCTCCTACAGACAGATCCAAACCACTGCAAATTATTATAAGTTTTCATTCTTCCCAAGTGCTATTGTGATGTGGAACAACCTCCCTGCCACTACAGTTTTTCATCCTGATCTTGAAGGGTTTAGGCAGTCCCTGCCTTCCACTTCTGCCCCTTGAACTCCGGGAAACATGTTTTTATCAGTTTTTAACCTTAAATCACTTCACTTCACCCATACTTTTATCTTTCTCACTTTTTTCACTTTTAACACTTTTATCATGCACTGACTGCGTACCTGTCAATAATACCCGAAAGGGGAGTTTAGACTAGTGTTTTATCCAGGAGGGCAAATAGACAGTATTGATAGATAGATAGATAGACCTTAGGGTATTCTGTCTGACCAAAGAAAATTTGTGAAAATAAAAAAAAATCCTTAGAAAACATGAAAAATAATAAGACAAACAGAAATATTGTTTGATTATCACTTTAATGTAAATCATATTGTTTAGAGTAGAACATTATTCTATCAACATACAAATCCGCATCCTGAAAATCACTACAATAGTCACTGTCAGTATCGTATCTTTTTAAATGGTCAGGGCCAAAACACCCTTTTTGGGGAAGGGGCCATAGCCTTTTTTTAGGGGAAAAATAGCGCGATTTTTTCTTATTTGGGGAAAATAAGAAATTTGTATTACATTTGGATAATGGAGTTTATACATGAAAAAAATTATATTGGGTGGCCACAAAGTTAGGAAGGTACAGATTCCAGGGCTTCCGCTGTCGTTCGCCAAATTCGCAAATGGCGAAAATTTCGCTAATTTGGCGAATAAAATTATCGGTTGGCGAAAATGCTCGGCGAAACGTTTTTTGGCTGTCAAGTACCATCCCATATAGTAAACTCTTTAAACCGTCGACTGAGCGTCAATACATCATCGTATTATTAACCAGAAAATTCGATACGCAGTCTGCATCAACACCGGTCTGAACCGGTCTTTGAGACAAAGAAAAATGGCTGGTGTGAAAACAAAACAAAGGTGTAACCGTACATCTTATCGGCTAAAATAAACAAATAACACTGATAAAAGACTGCTGCTGATTCCAATCAATTTGAGTAAAAGCAGTTAGCGAATTAGCGGATAAGCTGGAAAGAAATTACCATGTACGGGAAATTGACAATCGAATTAACGACGGAGTACGGAATAATGAAAATGCGTGTGTCTATTAAAATAACGAAAAAGACTGTTTTTACTTTTAGATACAAACAACAAATATTGAGATCTATTATCAGAAATCTTCGCAGTGAATGTTTTTCACGGAAACCAGTGTTTGCAGATTGGAGTTCAGTATACTCGCAGTTAAAACATTTAAGAAAAATGGAAAAAGACAGACATGATTTGATTTATATGTTAGTGGATCTGTGTTTAATCAGATTCATGTGCATATTCTGCTTTATTATGTTTGTCATGCTGTACAGTTTACTAAAATAGCATTTAACTGGAGATGTGTAATACAAGATACTGAAAGGTAAACAATTAAANATTGGGGACATACGTTAATTGTTCGCAGAATTCGTCGGCATAAACTCATCTTTTCCCGCCCGGGACCATTTTAAGGCATCTACTACTCGCGAAAAGCAAGTTTTCACGGTTTGAAAAACAGATAATACAGGCGTGGTGCATAAAATATACATACCTGTCTACCAAGAACAGACACCAATTAATACATAGAGACCAACATTCTTTTAATCCACATTGTTTTCGGGACAATAATTGCGATAATTGACATCGATTAACAAAGTGTCTCGCCCGGAATCGTCATGTTTTCTATTAGCCGAAATGGAGTTTGTAACCCATGCTCTGATCGGTCAATAGATATTCCTGCCAAATACCCGTATGACGAGCGCTGTGAATGGTTGCTTCTCAATTTCCAATAGGTAATTTACTACGCCAGGGGGCGGAGTTTCGTCGATTCGATCAGTTGATTGACTTCGGCGTGTATTCGGTAATAAACAGAAGCCATTTTGATAGCGCTGCGGATATGATAATTGCCAGATTTTAGGGCGAAGTGATTATCGCCGGTGCTTTTGATCCGGGCGATTTCAGGGAAGACAGGGCGATATAATCGCCCATTTCGCCCAGTTGCGTGATCAATGTTTCACTTTAGGCTAAGTGCGTAGTCCGCCGAAATTCGATAAATAATTTTAATTCTATTGGAAAACCTGCAAATATTCTGTCGGACATTTTTGCCCTTGAAAGTTTATGTCGGACATGTCCGTAGGTCCAACAGAGTTTTGGGAAGTCTGATACTGTAGTCTTGTAGACATACAATTCACAGCACACAAACTAAAGTGGCTTTGGCGAGGATACCTTATATACAGATGTTGAATGGGAACAAACTCTGTCACAAGTCACTTTCAGTATTTACTTTCTTTAAATGGCGAACGTTTGTGTTTCTTAAAACTAATTTATCTTCAATATTGACCATATTTTGCTTAAAAAAATAGAAATCATAAATACACTGGATTATAGGAGGAATTAAACTAAATTCAAATCTTTCATAATCACTTCAAACAGTGTTGAACTAACATCTTAGTGTAGTGGGTGAGAATCAGCTGCCTTGTTATCTATCCAAGTTTTCTGTTGGTTGTTGGTCCAAGCCCTGCACTTGGCTTTCTTTTCCGCCTTTAAATGACTCTTGCACGATTGTTCCCATTTAAGAATTTAAGATGCATTTACAAAAACTCAACTTATTGGTATAATGTCATAAGCAACATACTGAAATAAAAGTTGGACATCCAAGATTTATGACAGATGCTTCCAAAGGTTAAGCCTTGGAAGTCAGGACTTCCAAGGTATAAAAATTAGTGGAAGTGCTGCATGTAATGATTACAAATTCAATGTTGTTTTTTTTGTTTTAAGATTTCACGCTGGCCTCATATTTGAATGATCGGTACCTGTCAGCGTCAGATGAAAAGTTTGTCAGTGCTATTAACGAGGAATTGGAAACATTTCAACTGCAGTCACATATAGATGTGTACGTATCATGAGTTGTTAGAAATGAGCCGTGCCATGAGAAAACGGAGCTACATGCATGTGGGTAAAGTGTCGTCCCAGATTTGCCTGTGCAGTCCGCACACTTTCCGCTAAGACTGGATTTTTGTTTAGAAGAGACTTCACTCAAACAAAATTTTCCATAAAAGCAGAGAGTATGCCCCCTATAAGCTTGTTTGGACTAATACAAGCAAATCTGGGACAATATTTTACGCACATGCATTATACCACGTTTTCCCAGATCAAGGCTCAAACCAATTTAAAAATAATTAGTTACCTAAGCTTTGCTCTTTTTCTAAGTGTAAATCTATGCTTTTAATGCAGAATCAGTCATACACCTTTAAGCATTGTTTCTCAGAAAATTAAAATGCTTAAATCTGTGCACTGTACATTGTTGACATTGTTCAGAAAAATACTGAATTTTCTGTCATTTGTGCAATTCCCCATAATGATACTATGGCTAGTGATTCACTGGAAATTACACATGTATTCATAAACATATGTGTCACGTTCTGAGAAAACTGGGCAAAATGCATGTGCGTAAAGTGTCGCCCCAGATTTGCCTGTGAAGTCCGCACATGGTTTATCAGGGACGACACTTTCTGCCTAAATTGGATTTTTGCTTAGAAGAGACATCATTTAAACGAAAATTTCCATAAAAGCGGAAATTGTCGTCCCTGATTAGCCTGCGCGGACTGCACAGGCTAATCTGGGATGACAATTTACGCACAAGCATTATGCCCAGTTTTCTCAGAACACATCACGTATATCTTTCAGAGTTCTCCTGTACCCGCCCGTGAACAACTACCACCGCTTCCTCATCCACAACACAGCCCAGGCCTTTCCACGGCTTCACAGCTTCTCGGTGGGCAGCGGGTCAGCCCGTCGTACAGTGATCTGCTGGACGGACGCACTACTTATCGACAGGTGAAGCTGATTTGAGCAGTTGTATTTCACAGATGTAGCGACATAGATTTGAGCCTTGTTCTGGGACAACTGGGCTAAATGAATGATGAACGTAAATTGTCACAGATTAGCCTGTGCAATCCGCATGTTCTTTATCGTATTTTTCATTGACAGGAAGTATTTTTTTAGCAAATCAAGTTAAGGTGGAAAGTGTTGTCCCTGATTAGCCTGTGCAGACTCTACATTGGCACTAAGGAAAAAAACTTAGTAGCCAATTTCATAACTGATTTGGGCTAGCATCCGACGACGCACATTGGAGATATATAGATATCATATTTCTTTCTGGGGNTGAACAACTACCACCGCTTCCTCATCCACAACACAGCCCAGGCCTTTCCACGGCTTCACAGCTTCTCGGTGGGCAGCGGGGCAGCCCGTCGTACGGTGATCTGCTGGACGGACGCACTACTTATCGACAGGTGAAGCTGATTTGAGCAGTTGTATTTCACAGATGAAGCAACATTGATTTGAGCCTGGTTCTGGGACAACTGGGCTAAATGAATGAGCGTAAATTGTCACAGATTAGCCTGTGCAATCCGCACAGGCTAATCAGGGATGACATGTTCTTTTTTGTATTTTTCATTTACAGGAAGTATCTTTTTAGCAAATCAAGTTAAGGTGGAAAGTGTTGTCCCTGATTAGCCTGTGCAGACTGCACTGGCTAATCTGCACATGCATTAAGCACTGTTTTCTCAGTATGCGGTTCAATTTAAAAAAGGTTTACAGTTGTTTACTAAAACCGCTGTCCGTTTAATGCAGTGCTTGTTGCAGATCTTCTTTTACCCTCACAAGACAAGTGTGGTGTCCTTTGCAATTTCACATACACACATTTGCATGAGAAGAATTTCATTACAGTTGTGCCAGCTGAAATTTTGGTGGTTTTCTTTGAGCGCATAATACTTTTGGCTACTGGATTTAAACTCTATGTTGGCTATTGGATATGAAGACTAAATTACATGTATAAATGTTTCCACTTATTTCGAATACAAAATGTTATGTTTTCTTGCTGCCATATCAACCTGCTTCCATTTTGTTAGTATTTAATGAATTATGACAATTATGAATACCGGCAATGGTTGTATACAATTTGTACCATCCATATTTAAGAACTATGCTTTAAACAAGTTTGATGGTTGGGCAACTTGGATAATAATTTATCAACTTATTGCAAGAAATCAATATTTGTTTAAATTATGAATTGCAAATGCTAGGTTGATGCTTATTGAGAAATACATGCATATCAGTTTGCATCTCAAATATAAAAAATTGCAAATAATTGTTGGAATTATCTTGTTTCCTGATTGGACCATAAAATTGTTATAATATTGTTTGAAATAAATTATGCCAATTCTTCCCCATACATTAAATATCTCCTGGATAAGTGTATTAAACATCTGAGCCTTTCTCTGGAAAAAAATGGGGATAAATGCATGTGCATAAAGTGTTGTCCCAGATTAGCCTGTTTAGTCTGCACACACTAATCACGGGCGAAACTTTCTGCTTATATGGAATTTTTTGTTTAAAGGAAGTCTCATCTAAGCAAAAATCCAGTTTAGGTGGAAGGTGTCGTCCCTGATTAGCCTCTGCACAGACTAATCTGGGACGACACTTAACGCACATGCATTTTGCCCGGTTTTCCCAGAACGAGCTCATTTAAAATACATAATGCTGTGTTCCTTTTCCCAAAAGAGCTGGAAAACCCTAGCAAATGTGGAGACTAAATTTAAAAAGCGGAAAACGTGTCCCTGATTTGCCTGTGCAGATTGCACAGGCGAATCTGGGATGACACTTTACGCACATACAATAAGCCTCGTTTTCCCTAAGTGGGGCTTATTTAGTAAAAAAATGTTATGCGCTTTGTTTTTCAGGGGTGACAACTCTGACATGAGAGGCCGGGCGCGATCCAAGCAAAGGGATAGACCTCCCAACCCTGGGCACGCCTCGCCTAGCACAGGTATGCTGCAGGAGGCATAAAGTCTTATTTTTCAGGGGAAATTAGGGTCTCTTGGCCCCACCCCCAGCCTTAAATATGAACCACGCTCTGGGAAAAAAGGCTTAATGCATGTGTAAGTTTTCGTCCAAAATTAGCCTGTGTGTACTGCAGGGACAACAATTTCTGCTGTTATGGAATGTTTCGTTTATAGGAAGTTTCTTCTGAACGAAAATCAAGTTTAGACTGAAAGTGTCGTCCGTGATTAGCCTGTATGGACATTTTACGCACATGCATCAAGTCCAGTTTTCCCAAAGCAAGACTCATATACAAGTCAGTGAAATAAATTGTTTTGTCAAATGATCATTTGCAGCATGTCAAGCAATAATTGAGTTGACCATCTATTGCTGTATTTAATACTGTGGAATCACTAGTTTTTTAGCAGGTCTAATTTTCCCACTTTTTGCGCTCCTGCCATTGCACAAGTATATCAACATCACAAATATTTACCAATTATTACAGATATAATAAATTGCTATCACAAAGTTGATGTTTTATTTCTGGAGAAACACAACTTTTAGAAAGACATTTTGTGGATTCATAAAAATGAAGTTCACCCGGTTGTTATTCACTGGTATTCTCCTCTTGTTCACTTCTTGTTTTCTGTGGGTGGGGAGACTTTTTCACCACATATCTCTTGTTTTCAGTGGGTGGAGGAGACTGGAGTCATGATAGATATGAAGACAGTCCAGATGATGCACGAGATGAAGGGTCGCCTAGATTGGACTCGCCTAGCCTGGTATGCACCGCAAACAGGGCTTGCTTTAACTTGTGAAACATCTCAGCCTCGCTCTGGGAAACTGTGGCTTAATTCAAATGCGTAAAATGTCGTTCCTAGCAAAAAGTAATTAGTAAGAATTTTGCAGTGTAAGCACCATTGAAAATCAATTTATGGGATGTACATAAACAAGTTATCTGATTGATATACAGTCCAAACCCTACTCCCGGTCACCCCTCATCCGCGGTCACCCCGTGAAGGCAGCCGGTCTGTGCCGCGACTGTCAAAAAACACTATATAATGCACCTGTTATTACCGGTTACCCCGTTTCTTAGGCCGCGGCCAGAAAAATTTGCATCCCAAATGTTAAATTTTCCCCATATGACCGGTCACGCGCAAGTAAGTCGGTCATGTACATTGGCAAAATTACACCGACCCAACGGCGAAAAAATCGATACATACTTCCAGTCTGCGGTTTAGGCTCTGTAGTACTGAAGCGTGAGGTGTGATAAACATTTTGACCGCCAGTTTGCAAATTGCAATTAATTTGCGGCAGATTATCGGGTTATCGGGTTAAAGCAATGTATGACCGTTTGATCTTTTTGTTTCCGCATGTGCGAATATTACCTATTATTACTGGAAAAGAGATTCTTAATTTATAATTTATTATTTGTAGCTGTCAAATTGTTTATTAGTTGAGGAAGACCGATTTGACTGTGTGGCTTTCGGTAAAACCATTTTTTAAAAATTCTCTTATCACTATTAAACTTATCACAATAAATGTATCCGTTATTGTTTACACAATGCGCGTTTTATTTCCTCAAGGCACTGACGATGGGAACAGCCCTGAATCACCCCCTGTCACTATCAATCGATAATTTCAGTGGTTTATTGCAGTTTTATGGCTTTGTTATACCTACCACACTAATCGGGCCCTACGATAAAAATGTGGTCAGTTACTTACGAGACTGATGATAGCAACCCGGTGTAATCCTCCTGGAAATTGTGCTTTTCAAGCATTATCAAAACATTGTTTCGACACGTAAAGCGTTTTCACAAAGTTAATATGGAAATTAAATATTGAATCCATTATACATATAATATAAATGTTTTGTTGAATTTCCAAATGAGAATACAGATTTTGTAATCCAAAACACACTTTCTTGCTTTAAATAAAAAGTCCACATGCATTTCCTTTGCCCCGACAAAAAGCGTGCGAAAACTATGTGGCAATGAACAGCGTCAAGCCATACGCATTTTATTGCTTACCCGACGCTAATGCTAGCAACATGTATTTTCCTGGTAAAAAGCGCGCGAAAATTAGCGTGGGTGTATACACTGTCGAAGGATAACTTTGTAGCGAAGAGAATGCTGTATCTTTGACGTAACGCTCTTTTAGGTAGTTTATTATTGAAACAGAAAATGAACTGTGTACTGATTTACCGGAAAATCTGGTCAAGACTGGATTTTATTTTGGTCATTGTGAAAACATGATATGCAGTGTTAGACTGCGATGTTTTGACACAAGAGATACAAATGTGCGAATGCAACAGCTTGCCGATATGGTCAATAATTACCGGTATTGCTCTAAATGTCGTTATTGTTTAAAATAATAATGAATGAAAATGTTGTTTGATGGCTCTTAGAAATGAAAAAATAAAATTATTTTAAGTCTATACATTTTTTTTATACATGTACACATATTTACCACTTTGTTTATACAAAAATTGAACAGTTGGCCATGCACTCATCAACTCCAGACTCCCTATGACCCAACCCCCTCTTAAGAGGCCACCCCGCTTAAGCAGCCAATTTGGCCGTTTCCCTTGACTGGCTGCTAAAGAGGGGTGGGACTGTATTCTGTTTAAAAACTTTAATATTAACAAAGTTATGAACAATAAATTGTTTTTGGTTTATGAATAACCGTAGAAAAAGTTTCCTCTTTTTTTTTAATCCATGAGTGTTTCACAGAGTTCTTTGTTCTTTGCACCAAATCTAGGCACAGAGTACAAGACTCACATCTCACATCCCAGTATCCAACACAAATACAAATGTCAGAACGATCGCCGATGGGCCAAGTGCGTCTGAGAACAATAAACCAGAAAAGTATGGACTTGGAAGTATCTTCTTTATTGTCAGTGTGAATGAAATGAAATGAGCCTTGATCTGGGAAAACTGGGCTTAATGTATGTGCGTAAAGTGTCGTCCCAGATTAGCCTGTGCAGTTTGCACAGGCTAATTAGGGATGACACTTACAGCCATTATGGAATTTTTCATTTAAAGGACGTCTCTTCTAAAAAAAAAATCCAGTGTATGCTGAAGGTGTTGTCCCTGATTAGCCTGTGTGGACTGCACAGGCTAATCTGGGACAACACTTTATGCTCTTGCACACAGTTTGCCAAAACCAGGCTCAATTAATCATTATAGATTGTGTCCTCAAATAATATGTGATTTAAGAAAGAAATTACAGAGTTTAAGTTGTTAAGTTGTGTTTCATACAAGAAAAAACTTAAGTGGAATTTCAAGAAGAAGCCACATGATGTTGTTAGTTTTTAAAAATTTAGATAAAGGACAATGTATATTTAGTTTAAACCTATTTATTTTAGCTTGATTGCATCGAAAACCTAAGGCTTATTTGAAACGCTCTCGAGTCCGTTTCCTGGGACTAGAACCAGTACTTCGTGTCTTTTGGGGAGAATTAAAGAACGCTCCCACTGTGGGGATCGAACTTGTTACCTCCTGATCGCTAGGCGGAAACCATATCAACTTTATTGAAGACTATAAAAACAACAAAGCATAGTTGACAGGACAATCATATAAACAAAAGATTTCTTGTTTTTATATTTTCGGAACTAAAAATGTGGGCCCAAGTTCATGCTAAACAAATTCACATTTTCATGGTTGATATTTTTTAGAACGAGAAAAAAAAGGGCAGAAGTGCAAGTTTATGTTCCAAGAGCAAAACGGCAGCAACAGCAACTAATGGAGCATCAGGAACAGCAGCAGAAACAAGAAAATGAGCATCAGCAGCCTCAGCAACAACAACATCTTGGTCATCATCATCATCATATGGGGCAGCAGCTACTGGAGCCTCAGCAACACCAACAGAAACAAGAATATGAGCATCAGCAGTCTCAGCAACAACAACATCTTGATCATCATCATAATCAAGAGCAGCAGCTAATGGAGCCTCAGCAACACCAACAGAAACAAGAATATGAGCATCAGCAGCCTCAGCAACAACAACATCTTGGTCATCATCACCATCAACAGCAGCAGGAAAGCAATCAGCAACAGTCTTCACAGCAGCATCAGCAACATGTTTCACAGGGACACCAAGAACAAGATTCAGTGTGTGACATGGATGGTAATGATATGGGTTCAGCTCATATGTTGGAAGACAGTTTTCAGCCTGTTTTAACTGAGGCGGTTGAAAGTCATGAAAAGGCAAATGAAATGGACGCAAGACCTTCAAAAATCAAAGACAATGATAAATTTATCAGTATGCAAGAGAATGAAACTAAGGTTAATGTTGGGGAAGTAGATGAAAGAGGAGTAGAAAAGGTTGTTAAAGAAGAATTTTACATGGAACAAGAAGGGAAAAGTGTAACATTGCATACAATTGAAGTGAACGCAGACATATTTGATGCTGAAGAGGAAGAAATGGAAGTTATAACAGGAGCAATAAATGTAGAAGACAGAGAATTTAATATTAAAGACAAAGAAATTGATCTGAAAGAAAACAAAATTGATATGAACGAAGATAAACTTTGTGGAAAAGAGGAAATTAATCAAGAGAACAATATACCGAGCAAGAACAGTATAGATGCAGATTCTAGAAATTATTCAGAGATTGAACAATTAGATGATAAATTCTCAGGTTTAGATAATGCCATGGCTGATTCTAGTAACTGTGTTATACCAGATAAGTCAGCAAATTTAGAAAGCAAAGAACATTCAGTAACTCATAGAGATAACAGTGCAACTGTGCAAGGGCCTTCTGTTAGTGAAACTGAAGAAACATTTCTGAATATTGATACTATAGAACCTGAGTCAGAAACATTACCTGAAAATTGTGACAGTGCTCAAGACATGGATATGGATGAAGTCTCCAAAATTGTTGACACGGAAAGACAGCAAATTGGTGTTGTTTACAAACTTGATAGTCATAACACAGCGTCTGAAGCGCCTGAAGCTGCTTCTGTAACTGCTGTTGAAGTTATTGCAGCAGATAAGGGTACTTCAAAGGTTAAAAAAAAGAAAACTAAACTAAACCCAACAACACTGAGGAAAAAGAAAAAAGAGACTGTTAGAGAATCGGTAGAAGGTGACGAAAATCCTTCTGAAAAACTTAAAGCACCCCAGCTCATTAAAGAAAAGAAAGAAAGCAAAGAAGGAAGTGGCAACATAGGAACAGAAAGTCTTGATGAAGACTTGACTGGTTCACATAGTCATGTGAATGTTGAGGAGGGGGAGGATGAAGGTGACTGGTTTTCAAAGTTTAACGATGATGGAGACTGTCTGGAACCTGATGCCATGGAAGAGGTTGGTTTATCATTAGAATATTTAAGTCACCTTCTGGGAAAACTGGGCTTAATGCATGTGCATAAATATTTGTCCCAAATTTGCCTGTGCAGTCCACACAGACTAATCAGGGACGACACTTTCCGCTTTTATGATATTTTTCTTTTAAAGGAGGTATCTTCTAAAGAAAATCCTGTGAAGGCAGAAAGTATTGTCCCTGATTGTATGGACTGTACAGGCAAATCTGGGACGACATTTTACCCACATGCATTAAGCTCAGTTTTCCAAGAACTCTACTCATTTGTGTTCACTTTTGGATTTCCCACTTTTCTTAATTGAAATTTCATTCTAAAATAAAATATGGACATGAAAATTGATGTTTATTGCACTTACAGACCGAAATGGAAGATTACTAGTATTTGGCTTATACAAATTATTGATTTATTTAGGCATTGTCTTAAATGTGCAGTAAGTTCAAACCACAAAAATGTGATCCCTCCAAAATTTGAAATTATTTCACAGCATTTCACATTCCGCGTTCCAAAGATGGCTCCATTAGCCTATTTGTGTCGTGTTCTGAGAAAACTGGGCATAATGCATGTGCATAAAGTGTCGTCCCAGATTAGCCTGTGCAGTCAGCACAGGCTTATTAGGGACGACACTTTCCGCTTTTATGACATTTTTCGTTTAAATGAAGTCTCTTCTTAGCAAAAATCAAATTTAGGCAGAAAGTGTCGTTCCTGATTAGCCTGTGCGGACTGCACGGGCTAATCTGGGATGACACTTTACGCACATGCATTATGCCCAGTTTTCTCAGAACAGGACACCTATGTGCTCAAGGATTTAAAGTAAATCCATTTGATTTATTTATTATTATATGATTATATATAGATATTAGTTTTATGTTAAGCCCATTGATTTAAGCTGCATTGCATCGAAGACCTTAGGCTAAGTGGGATGCTCTCGATTCTGTTTCCAGAATATAACCAGTACTTGATGTATTCCGAGAGATCTTAAGTATGCTCCCACAGTGGGGATCAAACCAGTGACCTCCTTGTTGCTAGGCGCCGTAGGCGGTCACCATATCCACTATGCCACNGACAGCCAGTTTGCAAATTGCAATTAATTTGCGGCATATAATCGGGTTATCGGGTTAAAGCAATGTGTGACCGTTTGATCTTTTTGTTTCCGCATGTGCGAATATCACCTATTATTACTGCAGAAGAGATTCTTAATTTATTATTTATTATTTGTAGCTGTCAGAATTTTTTATTAGTTGAGTAGGACCGATTTGACTGTGTGGCTTTCGGTAAAACCATTTTTCTTAAATTCTCTTATCACTATAAAACTTATCACAATATCCGTTATTGTTTACACAATGCGCGTTTTATTGCCCCAAGGCACTGACGATGGGAACAGCCGTGAATCACCCCGTGTCACTATCAATCGATAATTTCAGTGGTTTATTGCAGTTTTATGGCTTTGTTATACCTACCACACTAATCGGGCCCTACGATAAAAATGTGGTCAGTTACTTACGAGACTGATGATAGCAACCGGGTGTAATCCTCCTGGAAATTGTGCTTTTCGAGCATTATCAAAACATTGTTTCGACACGTAAAGCGTTTTCACAAAGTTAATATGGAAATTAAATATTGAATCCATTATACATATAATATAAATGTTTTGTTGAATTTCCAAATGAGAATACAGATTTTGTAATCCAAAACACACTTTCTTGCTTTAAATAAAAAGTCCACATGCATTTCCTTTGCCCCGACAAAAAGCGTGCGAAAACTATGTGGCAATGAACAGCGTCAAGCCATACGCATTTTATTGCTTACCCGACGCTAATGCTAGCAACATGTATTTTCCTGGTAAAAAGCGCGCGAAAATTAGCGTGGGTGTATACACTGTCGAAGGATAACTTTGTAGCGAAGAGAATGCTGTATCTTTGACGTAACGCTCTTTTAGGTAGTTTATTATTGAAACAGAAAATGAACTGTGTACTGATTTACCGGAAAATCTGGTCAAGACTGGATTTTATTTTGGTCATTGTGAAAACATGATATGCAGTGTTAGACTGCGATGATTTGACACAAGAGATACAAATGTGCGAATGCAACAGCTTGCCGATATGGTCAATAATTACCGGTATTGCTCTAAATGTTGTTATTGTTTAAAATAATAATGAATGAAAATGTTGTTTGATGGCTCTTAGAAATGAAGAAATAAAATTATTTTAAGTCTATACATTTTTTAATACATGTACACATATTTACCACTTTGTTTATACAAAAAATGAACAGTTGGCCATGCACTCATCAACTCCAGACTCCCTATGACCCAACCCCCTCTTAAGAGGCCACCCCGCTTAAGCAGCCAATTTGGCCGTTTCCCTTGACTGGCTGCTAAAGAGGGGTGGGACTGTATTCTGTTTAAAAACTTTAATATTAACAAAGTTATAAACAATAAATTGTTTTTGGTTTATAATAACCATAGAAAGTTTCCTCTCTTTTTTGAATCCATGAGTGTTTCACAGAGTTCTTTGTTCTTTGCACCAAATCTAGGCACAGAGTACAAGACTCACATCTCACGTCCCAGTATCCAACACAAATACAAATGTCAGAACGATCACAGATGGGCCAAGTGCGTCTGAGAACAATAAACCAGAAAAGTATTGACTTATTTTCTTTATTGTCAGTGTGAATGAAATGAAATGAGCCTTGATCTGGGAAAACTGGGCTTAATGCAGGTGCATAAAGTGTCGTCCCAAATTAGCCTGTGCAGTTTGCACAGGCTAATTAGGGATGACACTTACAGCCATTATGGAATTTTTCATTTAAAGGACGTCTCTTCTAAAAAAAAATCCAGTGTATGCTGAAGGTGTTGTCCCTGATTAGCCTGTGTGGACTGATTATTATAGATTGTGTACTCAAATAATATGTGATTTAAGAAAGAAATTACAGAGTTTAAGTTGTTAGGTTGTGTTTCATACAAGAAATTTTTTCAAGAAGAAGCCACATGAAGTTGTTAGTTTTAAAACATTTAGATAAAGGACAATGTATATTTTGTTTTAACATATTTATTTTAGCTTGATTGCATTGAAAACCTAAGTCTTATTTGAAACGCTCTCGAGTCCGTTTCCTGGCATTAGAACCATTACTTGGTGTCTTTGGGGGAGATTTAAAGAATGCTCCCACTGTAGAGACCGAACTCGTGACCTCCCGATCGCTAGGGGGACACCATATTCACTTTTTTGTATAAAAACAACAAAGCATAGTTGACAGGACAATAAAATAAATAAAAGATGTCTTGTTTTTATATTTTTGGAACTAAAAATGTGGGCCAAAATACATGCGAAACAAATTCACATTTTCATATTTTTTTTTTTTTAGAACAAGAAAGAAAAGGGCAGAAGTTCAAGTTTATGTTCCAAGAGCAAAACGGCAGCAACAGCAACTAATGGAGCGTCAGGAACAGCAGCAGAAACAAGAATTTGAGCATCAGCAGCCTCAGCAACAACAACATCTTGGTCATCATCATCATCAAGAGCAGCAGCTAATGGAGCGTCACCAACACCAACAGAAACAAGAGTATGAGCATCAGCAGCCACAGCAGCATCAACATCTTGGTCATCATCATCATCATCATCTGAAGCAGCAGGAAAACGATGAGCAACAGCAGCAACAGTCTTCCCTGCAGGATCAACAGCATGGTTCCCAAGGCCACCAAGAACAAGATTCAGTGTGTGACATGGATGGTAATGATATGGGTTCAGTTTATATGTTTGGAAACAGTTTTCAGCCTGTTTTAAGTGAGGTTGTTGACGGTCATGAAAAGGCAGAAGAAATGGATACAAAACTTTCAGAAATCAATGAAAAGGATAAATTTATCAGTATGCAAGAGAATGAAACTAACGTTAATTTTGGGGAAATAGATGAAGAAGGAGTAGAAAAGGTTGTAAAAGAAGAATTTGACATGAAACAAGAAGGGAAAAGTGTAACATGGCATACCATGAAAGTGAACACAGAAGTATTGGGTGTTGAAGAGGAAGAAATGGAAGTTAAAACAGAAGCAATAAATGTAGAAGAAAGAGAATTTAATATGAAAGACAAAGAAATCAAAATGAAAGAAAACAAAATTGATATGAAAGAAGATATGAAAGAAGATGAACTTTGTGGAAAAGAGGAAATTAATCAAGAGGAAAATATACCAAGCACAAACAGTATAGATGCAGATTCTAGAAATTATTCAGAGATTGAACAATTAGATGATAAATTTTCAGGTTTAGATAATGCCATGGCTGATTCTAGTAACTGTGTTATACCAGATCTGTCAGCAAATTTAGTAAGTACAGATTATTCAGTAACTCATAGAGATGAAAGTTCAATCCCGCAAGGGCCTTCCTTTAGTGAAACTGAAGTAAAATTTTCAAATGTTGATACTATACTACTTGAATCAGAAAAATTACCTGAATATTGTAATAGTGCTCAAGACATGAATATGGATGAAGGCTCTGAAAAAATTGATATGGAAAGACAGCAAATTGGTCTTGTTTACAAACTTGATACAGGTACTTATAACACTGTGTCTGAAGCTTCATCTGTTACTTCTGTTGAAGATATTGCAGAAGATAAGGGTACTTTAAAGGCGAAAAAGAAAACTAAACTAAAACCAGCAAAACTGGGGAAAAAGAAAAAAGAGAACATAAGAGAATCGGAAGAAGGTGACCCTTCTGAAAAACTTAAAGCATCCCAAATTACTAAAGAAAAGAAAGTTAGCAAAGGAAGAAGTGTCAAAGAAGGAACAGAAAGTCTTGATAAAGACTTAACTGGTTCCCACAGTCGTGTGAATGATGAGGAGGACGAGGATGAAGATGACTGGTTCTCAAAGTTTAATGATGATGGAGACTGTCTGGATTCGGATGCCATGGAAGAGGTTCGTTTATTGTCAAAATATTTGAGTCACATTCTGGGAAAATGGGGCAAAATGCATTTGCGTAAATATTTGTCCCAAATTTGCCTGTGCAGTCCACACAGACTTATCAGGGACGACACTTACCGCTTTTATGATATTGTTTGTTCAAAGGAGGTATCTTCTAAAGAAAATCCTGTGAAGCGGAAAGTATTGTCCCTGATTGTATGGACTGCACAGGCTAATCTGGGACGACATTTTACCCACATGCATTAAGCTCAGTTTTCCAAGAACTCTACTCATTTGTGTTCACTTCTGGATTTCCTACTTTTCTTAACTGAAATTTCTTTCTAAAATATAATTTGGACATGAAAATTGATGTTTATTGCACTTGCAGACCGATATGAAAACTGGTACAAGTTTTCCAGTACTTGGCTCATACAAATTTTTGATTTTATTAGCTCGGCTATTTTCGAAGAAAACCCGAGGTATTGTCATAGCTCTCTCGTTTTCTGCCATCCGGGTCGTCGTCGTTGTCATCCGAAAACTTTACCATTGGCCATAACTTTTGCAATATTGAAGATAGCAACTTGATATTTGGCATGCATGTGTATCTCATGGAGCTGCACATTTTGAGTGGTGAAAGGTCAAGGTCATCCTTCAAGGTCAAAGGACAATTTTTTATTTTTTTTTGGTTTTTCATGTGTATCTCATGGACCTGCACATTTTGAGTGGTGAAAAGGTCAAGGTCAATGATGACCTTCAAGGTCAAAGTTCAAAAAAACAAAATTCCAAGCACCCACAGCCGAGTGTTGGCACCCGCTATGCGGTGCTCTTGTTTAGGCATTGTCTTAAATGTGCAGTAAGTTCAAACCACAAAAACGTGATCCCTCCAAAATTTGAAATTATTTCACAGCATTTCACACTGCACGTTCCAAAGATGGCTCAATCAGCCTATGTGTGTGTCATGTTCTGAGATAACTGGGCATAAATTATGTGCATAAAGTGTCGTCCCAGATTAGCCTGTGCAGTCCGCACAGGCTAATCAGGGACAACACTTTCCGCTTTTATGACATTTTTCGTTTAAATGAAGTCTCTTCTTAGCAAAAATCCAATTTAGGCCGAAAGTGTCGTCCCTGATTAGCCTGTGCGGACTGCACAGGCTAATCTGAGACGACACTTTACGCACATGCATTATGCCCAGTTTTCTCAGAACACGACATCTATGTGCTCAGGGATTTAAAGTAAATCCATTTGATTTATTTATTATTATATATAGATGTTAGTTTTAGTCTAAGCCCATTGATTTTAGCTGCATTGCATCAAAGACCTTAGGCTAAGTGAGATGCTCTTGGGTCTGTTTCCAGGGTATAACCAGTACTTGATGTATTCCAGGAGATCTAAAGTATGCTCTCACAGTGGTTGTCAAACCAGTGACCTTCTTGTTGCTAGGCGGTCACCATATCCAGTGATACAGCTACCTTTTTAATTTGATTGGATATGAAGGCAACGATGTGTTTTATTTACAACTGTGAAAACTGGCCCTTGTGTGTATGGAATGATCTTGGGATTCATTCAATATATAGGAGAAAAAGATAAAGAATATCAAGACATTATCCGGATTTTTTTCTTTCTTTTTTTTGTCAGTAAGCAGTTTACAATTCATCAGCAAATTCTTTAAAAGTATACAGTTCAGTGTTCGACACTAACTATTCTGAGTAAGGCGTCCTTTGGACTCCCTTCTTCTGAAATTTAGGAGTCCGAACGGACTAGAGGTAGTCCAAAAATTATGACACTTTTTTATATACAGTATTTTTATTATATATGATTTTTTTTCTATATTTTTTTTATGCAATCCCAACACTGTGACGGGTCCCTATGTTTTAAAAATATCCAAGAGAAAAAAAGGCCCAGATCAGGTTGTTTCAGAGTTCTAGAGTTTCCCCTATTACTACTCGCAAGCACTGTGACAAGGAACCAAAATAAATTATTATCCCCACACTTTTTGAAAAAAAGGTGGGGATATTGTGGTGATCTCCACCGTCCGTCTGTCCGTCCGTCTGTCCATCTGTCCATCCTGGCCAATATCTCCTCCTACACTATTAGCACTAGAACCTTGAAACTTACACACATGGTAGCTAGGAGCATATGTGCGACCCTGCACTATTTGGAATTTTGATCTGACCCCTGGGTCAAAAGTTATAGGGGTTGGGGTGGGGCCGCGTCAGAAATTATCACTCATTTTTTTAGGTTATTTTACATTTACTTCTTTATTTCTACACCGATTCACTTCAAATTGATACTGGACCTCTCTTATGACAATACGGTCAATCTCAACCATGCATGGCCCCATTCCCAACCCTGGGGCGCCCCGCCCACATAGGCCACACCCACCAAAAATTTCCATTTACTATAATTTTTTCATTTCTACACGGATTCACTTCAAATTGATACTGAACTTCTCTTATGACATTAGGGTCAATCTCAACTATGCATGGCCCCATTCCCAACCCTGGGGCGCCCCGCCCACATAGGCCACACCCACCAAAAATTTCCATTTACTATAATTTTTTCATTTCTACACGGATTCACTTCAAATTGATACTGAACTTCTCTTATGACATTAGGGTCAATCTCAACTATGCATGGCCCCATTACCAACCCTGGGGCGCCCCGCCCACATAGACCACACCCACCCAAAATTGCCTTTACTATAATTTCTTCATTTCTACACCGATTCACTTCAAATTGATACTGAACTTCTCTTATGACAATACGGTCAATCTCAACTATGCATGGCCCCATTACCAACCCTGGGGCGCCCTGCCCACATAGGTCACACCCACCCAAAATTGCCTTTACTATAACTTCTTCATTTCTACACCAATTCACTTCTAATTGATACTGAACTTCTCTATGACAATACGGTCAATCTCGACTATGCATGGCCCCATTACCAACCCTGGGGCACACCTAGGTCAAACATTCGGTGTGGGGATACGCGTCGGCCTCTGCCGCTCCATTTCTAGTTTTGGATTGTTTTGTTTTTTCGATGTGTTTAAGCAGAATGTCGAGTGGCATATTTTTTGGATGTTCAAAAGTGCAGACATTCTGATCTCGCGAAACGAATAAGTAAACAAAGGGATCTTTTTATAATTCAAAGATGATTTTGAAGGAGTCCGACAACTTCCATGTGGTAAGTTTTGACCCCAGACACATGATTTGAATGAACCTATAAGAAGAAAAGAGGAAAACTATTTTAAGTTACACACCAAATATCAAACCCCTGACCCATGTGGTTTCAAAGAAGAAGATTTTTGAAGTTTATCAATATTTATAATACAAGTCTTTATAAATAATGTGAATCCCGGGCTGTGGCAAGTTTTGACCCCAGGGGGCATTATTTGAACAACTGTAGCAGAGGCTTACTTTAAGACGTTACATACCAAATAACAAGCCTCTGGGCCCTGCTGTTTCAGAAAAGACGATTTTCAAAGTTTTCACTAAATACATATAATTGAACAAGTAACCCATAGGGCAGGGCCAATTTTAACTCCAGAGTGATGATTTTAACAAAGTTGTTAGAGGACCACTATACAATGTTAAACAAAAAATAAATCGCGGCCCTAACGTTTTGAGAGAAAAAGATTTTAAAACTTTTGAATTTGTAAGTCTATACAAGTTTCTTCATCCTTGGGCGTGGCCAGTTTTTACCCAAGGGACGATATTAGAAAAAACTTTGTAGAGGACCACAATAAAATGATTCATGCCAAAAACCAAATTTCTTGGCCTTGCAGTTTCAGAGGAGACATTTTTAAAGTGTTTGCTCCATACATATAAAGCAAAATACCCCCAGGGAGGGGCCAATTTTCACCACAGGTATTATTTAAAAAAACCTTTTAAAACTTCGGACGAACCTAACGATCAACAAGAAAGACTTCTATATAATCCCTCCCTAAACTACTTTCACATTGAGTCGTATTTTGGAACGGACAGAAGCAATTCTGAATTCAGTTGAAATATCATGAGCAGAATTGTTCTGATAGAGTTTCATGATGATTTGGCAAAACATTTGACTTGTTGATGTTCACAAAGTTTCATAACACCCACATTAGGAAAACGTCTTAGCCCACTGGCACTCATATTTTTCAGTAGACCTGAACTGTTTTCAAACTCAGCAGATATACCATTAGAAAAAGCATTCTGAGCAAGTTTCATGAGGATTGTGTAAACGTGTAACTTCTAGAATGGTCAGAAACTTTTCATTTAATTTGATAACCTAGTTTTTGAACGCAGTTTTGTAATTTACCCAATTGTCATTTAGACCAATCTTCTTACAAAGTTTCGTGAATATCGAAAATAAATATAATCTCTAGAGTGTAAACAATGTACATTTTGACAACAAACAATGCAGGACCCATTATTAACAATGGACAAAATGTCATCACAAAAGCTCACTGTAAGCAAGTTGTTCTCATTTGATCTAATAAGGACTCTTGATAGGTCCAGTAACATCTGT
Source organism: Dreissena rostriformis (assembly GCA_007657795.1). Lineage (NCBI taxonomy): Eukaryota > Metazoa > Mollusca > Bivalvia > Myida > Dreissenidae > Dreissena > Dreissena rostriformis. Next base: position 19,511 of record VMBQ01013364.1, on the reverse strand, counting down.
GTAAGCTATGACAGAGCACTGTGAACAAGGTTTTTATTCAACGATTTGGTAATAGGCTGGGTCCTTTGCATTCCAAGTTGTTTGACTAGAACTGGTAAATGGAGTTTCTTTTTTTTGCCTACATATAATATAAAATTGACAAGTAATTTTATCATAATGATACAATAATAAGTATGCAAGTATATTCTTCTGAAAATAAACTTGTTGACCGCAGAGGGGTTTTCATAGGATAAAAGAAAAATACTAATTCAAGTGCATAGTCCCAATTATGGTATTGTTCTAGTTTTGTATATGCTTCCGCCATCACTTAGTTTTGATTGAACACTTCTCACTAACAATAGACCAGCTGTCTATAATCTTCCTTGTTAAGAAGAACTCTTACAGTTCTCAAGCAGTGGTTGAAGTGTGCGGCCATGACTTGGTATTAAAAACTTCCTTCTGCAGTATGTAGAGGGTGAATATGTAGAGGGTGAATATTAAATTATTACAATTTTAATGTGACCATAAACAAATGCGACTAAAAGTTTTTATAGACATTGTTCGACAATGACTATTCTGAGTAAGATGTCCTTTGTGCAGACACTCTGATCTTGGGAGTCCAACGGACTTCCTTAACAAAAAAAAAGGAGTCCGAGTCTCATTTCTAGGAGTCTCGGACTACCGGACTCCTGTTAGTGTCGAACACTGCAGTTAATCTGCTAAAATAGAATTTATACCAGGAACGTTAATTCCAATTGTGCTCAATGTTTTCCTAAAATACCTAAAATAACAGTTATTATCCCAAAACTGAGGGCAAAAGGTTCCCATCCCAGATGTGAAAAAAAGCCCAGCACATAATTCAAAGGAACCTTGCTCTTGGGAAACAGGATTTAATGCATGTGCGTTAAGTGTCATCCCAGATAAGCGTGTGAAGTCTGCACCGACTAATCTGGGATGACACTACACTCATGCATTAAGCCCCTTTTTCCCATGGCGAGGCCCAAAGCATACTGTTATACACTGCAGCTTACGAGAGTGGTGGGGGAGGTCAAGATTGAGAAGTCACAGAAGATCAACTACCTGGACTATCAGCCGAAAGACAAGGCCGATATGGACTTTGATCGTGAGTTGATTCCGATTGTGTTGTAATTATTAGCTTTACATCACCATCTTTCTTTTAATTGCAAGGTTTTAAAGTTTTATTTAACAAGTATGTTTTATTTTGTAATAGTGTGTGTTGACATATACTTCAGCATAAAAGAATTTGATTTTCATGCCATTTTGAGCTCACTCTGGGAAATACGTACTTAATGAATGTGCATAAACTGTAATCCCAGATTAGCCTGCTCAGTCTGCAAAGGCTTATCCAAGAAAACACTTTTCGTCTTTATTGTATTTTTCTTTTAGAGGAAGTCTCTTCTTAGCGAATCTATTTAAGTGCTGTCCCTCATGATTAGCCTGTGCATCTAAGAAGGGACGACAGTTTCCCGATTCATTATGCCACCATTCGAAGAAGAGGGGGTATATTGTTTTGCTGGATGAAGGTCGGTCGGTCTGTTGGTCTGTCTGTCGGTAGACCAATTCATTTCCGATCAATAACTTTTGAACGGATTGACAGATTGGCTTGATACTTCACATGTGCATTGGCCTTGGACAGTAGATGACCCCTATTGAAATTGGGGTCACTGGGTCAAAGGTCAAGGTCACTGTCACAATAAGTGTGAAAATCGTTTCTGATCAATAACTGGTCAACGAATTGACCGATTGGCTTGATACTTCACATGTGCATTGGCCTTGCACAGCAGATGACCCCTATTGAAATTGGGGTCACTAGGTCAAAGGTCTAGGTCACTATTACAATAAGTGTGAAAATCATTTCTGATCAAAAACTCGTCAACCAATTGACCGATTGACTTGATACTTCACATGTGCATTGGCCTTTTACAGTAGATGAACCCTATTGAAATTGGGGTCACTATATATAAGGTCAAAGCTCAAGGTCAATGTCACAATAAGTGTGAAAATCATTTCCAATCATAACTCGTCAACAAATTGACCGATTGACTTGGTACTTCACATGTGCATTGGCCTTGGACAGTAGATGACCCCTATTGAAATTGGGGTCACTAGGTCTAAGGTCAAGGTCACTGTCACAATAAGTGTAAAAATCAAGGCCCCGTTTTTGGGGCATATGTCTCCGACCGCAGAACTCTTGTTATATTTTTCGTTTAAAGGAAAACTCTGCAAAAACCCAGTTCAGGCAGAAAGTGTCATCCCTGATTAGCCTGTGCGTACTGCTCGGGTTTATCTGGGACAATACTTTATGCACATGCATTAAGCCCTGTTTTCCCATAGCGAGGCTCAAATATTTATTAAAAACTTCATTACTTTTTTGGAAGTATCTCAAGGAAGGAACTAATTGGTAGTATAATTTTTTCTTTCATTTTATATAGCAAAAACAAAGGAACATCAAGCAAACAAATTACAAGAAAAATTTAATGTTTCTAACAATAGCTTGCACACTGGTTAATTCTTTGCCTTAATTTTCAGTTTTAATCCGATATTTATGCCTTAAGACCGCTGAATCTGGTATCAGTGCCCTTGTTTACACTGGCTAGCTCTCCACTTCCTTGATTACAAGAGTGAGTCTTGTTCTTAGAAAACTGGGCTTAATGCCTGTGTTATAAGTAGCGTCCCAGATAAGCATGTGCAGTCTGCACAGGCTAATCAGGAACAACATTTTTCGCCTACACTGGATTTTTGTTTAGAAGAGGCTAATCAGGGACAACACTTTCCTTCTACATGGAATTTTCGTTAAGAAGAGACCTTCTTTGAACAAAAAATTCCATAAAAGCGGAAGGTGTCATCCCTGATAAGCCTGTGCAGACTGCACAGGATTATCTGGGATGACACTTTACGCACACTTATTAAGCCAAGTTTTCTGATAACAAGGCTCAGAGTTATGTACCTTTCAGGCTACAATCACATCATAAAGATCTATGACTTCCCTGCCCTTGATAACAAGAGTTATCTTCATTTCAGGCTACAATCACATCATAGAGATCTATGACTTCCCTGCCCTTGATAACAAGAGTCATCTCCCTTTCAGGCTGCAATCACATCATTGAGATCTATGACTTCCATGCCCTTGATTACAAGAGTTATCTACCTTTCAGGCTACAATCACATAATAAAGATCTTTGGCTACCATGCCCTTGATTATAAGAGTTATCTTAAGGCTACAATCACCTTGATTACCAGAGTTATGTTCCTTTCAGGCTACAATCACATCATAGAGATCTTTGTCTTCCCTGCCCTTGATTACAAGAGTTATCATTCTTTCAGGCTACATTCACATCAAAGAGACCTGTGACTTCCCTGCCCTTGATTACAAGAGTTATTCCCCTTTCAGGCTACAATCACATCATAGAGATCTATGACTTCCCTGCCCTTGATTACAAGTTATCTCCCTTTCAGACTACAATCACATCATAGAGATCTATGACTTCCCTGCCCTTGATTACAAGAGTTATCTCCCTTTCAGGCTACAGTCACATCATAGAGATCTATGACTTCCATGCCCTTGATTACAAGAGTTATCCCCCTTTCAAGCTACAATCACATCATAGAGATTTATGACTTCCATGCCCTTGATTACAAGAGTTATCCCCCTTTCAAGCTACAATCACATCATAGAGATCTATGACTTGCATGCCCTTGATTACAAGAGTTATCTCCATTTCAGGCTACAATCACATCATAGAGATCTATGACTTGCATGCCCTTGATTACAAGAGTTATCTCCCTTTCAGACTACAGTCACATCATAGAGATCTGTGACTTCCCTGTCCTTGATTACAAGAGTTATCCCCCTTTCAGGCTACAATCACATCATAGAGATCTATGACGTCCATGCCCTTGATTACAAGAGTTATCCCCCTTTCAGGCTACAATCACATCATAGAGATTTATGACTTCCGTGCCCTTGATTACAGGAGTTATGTTCCTTTCAGGCTACAATCACATCATAGAGATCTATGACTTCCCTGCCCTTGATTACAAGAGTTATCTCCCTTTCAGGCTACAATCACATCATAGAGATCTATGACTTCCCTGCCCTTGATTACAAGAGTTATCTCCCTTTCAGGCTACAATCACATCATAGAGATCTATGACTTCCCTGCCCTTGATTACAAGAGTTATCTCCCTTTCAGGCTACAATCACATCATAGAGATCTATGACTTCCCTGCCCTTGATTACAA
>VMBQ01013364.1:0-13925 GCA_007657795.1 Dreissena rostriformis | reverse complement strand
CTAGTAGTACTAGTAGTACTAGTAGTACTAGTAGTACTAGTAGTACTAGTAGTAGTAGTAATAGTAGTAGTAGTAGTAGTAGTAGTAGTAGTAGTAGTAGTAGTAGTAGTAGTAGAAGTAGTAGTAGTAGTAGAAGTAGTAGTAGTAGTTGTAGTAGTAGTAGTAGTAGAAGTAGTAGTAGTAGTAGTAGTAGTAGTAGTAGTAGTAGTAGTAGTTGTAGTAGTAAGACTATTCAACTTGTTATAGTTGTGGTAAAATATACATGACATATGCACGTTAAGAAATGATCAATGCAAGATAATATTGATTCCATTAACATTACTAAAGAATTAGTTCTGGCTAGCAATCAAACTTGTAAATTGAAAAAGAGAACATTACGAAAACATACAAACGTCTTTTTCTAATTATTATATTCGCGAATTAAATACATTTGCAAATTACGTCTTCGATAAGCGCACACAGACCTCAAGTTATCGTTTCGTTGAGTAAAACAAGACAGTAATGCCAATTATGAAAACCATTCCTTGTTTGTCAAGTCAAAGGTACTGTTTTATTGCTATGTTACTTTGTTTAGTGACACATTAATGACTACCGTCATCGACAAGGAATGTAGCCCAATGCGGGCGACAACGTTAATTTGCAGTATGTCTTGTTATAGAAATTGGTTTCTAATGCTTCATTCTGTCAAACAAAAATAATGTTGTAGTTTATTGTTAATCTTCGCTAGAAAATGCAATAATTCAATCAATCGTTCGGTAGGTTTACTTGTTGAGTCTAAACTTTACACTATTTCAATGTGTTCTCCTAAGAAAAGATTTAGAGCACGTTCCCCGCACTAATTTCGAAACACCACTGATAACCTTTTTTTTCAAATAATACATGTAAAAAAACAATGATAGAAGTGATTTATAATTGTTGTTTGATAACGATGTTTTGATAGTCCGATTAATACTTTTGAAATTGATTAAAGCTTTGGTCCGAGTACAGTGTTACAGTTCAATCTTAAAATTCCAGAAACATTACCAGGAGAGATAAACCATTATAGATACTAGTATAGCCATTCATTTCATGTTTTCCTAATCGCCACACCGCAGCTATTTTCATATCTGAAAATTTCTTCTTCTTCAAAAAAAAAAGACAAACACTTTTCATTTATTTTATACACGTATATACCAGGAGACTCTGTGAGAAAAGCATGCGAAAATTAAGATTAACATTTACATATGAAAACTGCAAAATCATAAACAAAAACACAACACACCACTATATATACGACAAGAATGGTAATTCGTTTTACATTAAACACTTGCTTTAGTTACTTCTACAATATTTTGATGCTTTGAAAGAAAGAAAACATATTCATTTGCCCACCATATTCTTTTGCGACAAATTATAATGTGTAGTTTGCATATCGTGTGTCCCTTAAGCAAGCTGTTTCGAAAACCATAAGTTATTGTCATGGACGCTTTTATTTTAAATTAACAATGAATGTTTAACACTCATCTTATTTCGTACATAAACAACAATATTGCATGGAATGGTATTTATTAAAGTGGATTTCTGCATACATTAGCTTAAAAGATTGCAATTTCTTCACATTCTGTACAAGTTATCTTCGTGACGTTTTGTGTTGAATGGCGTCATGGTTGAGGAACACTGTAGTTTAATGCTAGTAGTAAAATACGTGTGTCTGTAAAAAAATGTGGCTATAAGCCGCAATTTCAATAACAACTGTATTTGTCATGAAATGAATCTGAAAATGTAATTTCATAACTCTGAAAGTGTATTTTCGTACAGTTCAATGATATGATTCTAAGATAGTGCTACCAATCGAAACTTTTCATAAACTACTCATGAAATGACAACACCAAGTTTGATCTCTCATCTGTTGCAATTGTTTACTAGCGATAATACTACGTAACATTTCTTGAACGATATAAACTGCAGTAAATATGCCTGTAGGTGGTGTTGTGTTTGTTGAAACTTACCACAGTAGTGACGGTGGCAGTTCTTCTGCAGCAGCAATAGTAACAACATATCGCAACGGCTGCCAAGGGGATTATAGTTGCCAATGCCGGGACATACCTGCAAGAAAGTGTACGGAATTAAACATGTCAAATATTTACCTCTCTTGACGTTATTAATCCATTCAATCATATGAATACTCACTTTATACTTGTGTGTGATCTTAAACTGTGTTCGCCCCCTTTTTTTTTAAATACGTCTTTTATTGAATTAATTGAATTAGTTCTTAATATATACTGTATGTATTTATTTATGTATTAACACGAGTAAATTGATCTTAAAGCTACAATTTTAATTATACTTTTATTTCAAACAATGCTCTTATAAAAATACACACATATCCTGCAGTTTTATTGACCACATTTAAGTTTCCTTTCCGTTGTCTTCGACCGGGTTATCGCACGAACCTCGTTCATTTCCATACTGGACACTTGTCGCAATGGGTTAGAACAGCAGACTTTGTAGTTTTTGTGGATCAAATCTTTGCAGCAGAATGCACTGCACGTCTCGGACGAATGATGTTGTCCATACTTACTAGCCGTCTGTGTAGCTCGTGCAACATTGTGAACCATTGTTCTCATCAACTGTTAGTAAATCACAGGTTTTATGCGAATGCAACACATTGTGACACGTATGTGTTATAATTATGATTTTTCTGCTAAAATGCGATTCCTGATTTGAATGAGATCGATTAATACTCTATGAACATAGATATTTCATTTATATAAACATAAATTGTTAGAGATGTGCGCTAAACTAATATTCTGCTGCACAATTTATATATTTTAGGGTTTGTGAAACCAACACATCTTAAGATACATAAAAGAAGATCTGTTATCTCATATCCGTTTCATTGGAATTTCCGGAGGAAGAAAATCTTGGAAAACGCATTTCTTGTAATACACTCAATGACAAAATCCAAAATATATCACAAACAAATATGTTTATGCAAGTCAAACAAAACGTCGTTAATATAAAGCCAGAATGGAAAATTTGATGTTTCAAATAGCAGAACGTTTGTGGAGTAGAATGCTTCCATAAACATGTGTAAAAGACGAAGTATGTTGGTTGTTGCTGAATTGGTAAACTCATTTAGCGCATGTTTTAAAATAAAACATTAATAAGCACCAATATCGAAATATATATTGTTTGATGAACCATAGTAGCGAATTGTAAATGTTAATATAACTGTTTTGTGAATTCAATTTTTGTTTTATTATAATCATTTACTTACCACCCATCGTAAACAAAAGAACAACTATTGCTGATACAACTTTCATCGGTGCCATGGCGTCTTTATTCTGTTACCTGCCTTATTGATAGATTAATACAAGCGGTTTATATTTTGCACCAACTAAGTTCATTTATACACATATCCCAGTCTACTTAACCAAGCAAGATGTATTCATTCATTTACCATGGATATAACGCTTTTACATGGAATTTACATGGAACCAAACATAAAAAAGATTGCAAATGCCGTTCATCTTCAATCGTATCAAGAACAAACTCGTATGCGTTAAGAGCGACTAATCTTACATCTAAAAGAAAAGCAAAAATATTTCTTAACAAACAATGTTCAAATTCAATAAAAGTCATGCTATTCGTCAAGCTTTAAATGCATAGCTTATATATCAGATAAATATCTTTCTTTTACAAAATTAGATATAATTAAATTATAGTATTTTATTTTAAGCATCTTATGCTGAAATCAGTATTCTTTAATATTCAAAACACATCGCAAATAATGTAGCAAAACAATAAGAAATCATTATCAGTTTAACCGTAAAGCTATCCTTGATGTAGCGCAGTTCGTTGCCCAACATTGATTATTTGTCACTGATGATTAGACAACACTGCCTCCGTGTCACATGAACAACTAAACAATTTAGATTCGACGGGATTAGATTCTCAGAGAAACATATTTGTCTACTATTCATGTCACTTCCTTATGTTACTGTCTTTCTTAACCTATAGAAGAGCATAAATTCTTCATAGAAGATCTTTATCTTTCGTAGAAGTCCTTTGTTTTTCGGTCGAATTTTATTATTTTAACAAATGCAGTTTTGAACACAGGATCCAGGGTTTTTGGGTAACTGGGGTGGGGGTAAACTTGTAGCATTTGAAATGGTATTTGAAATCTGTGTTTTTATCAGATAATAGAATATATATCCGGTGTGTTCTTGCCGCTTACTATTACATTGTACAATAAAGTGAATCATTCAAGAGAAAATGTATCTTAAATACAAAAACACAAGACATGTCATTAAACCATGAGAAATGTATCAATTTGTAACATTCGGCGATGGTATTGTGTTAACATACATATTAATTAAACGGTTCTGGCCCATTATGGTCCCATGTGGGTTAGTTATAAACCTCAAAGATGAGTAGGCCCCCGGTTTCATTTGCAGATGGCATAGACGGTTAATATAAGTAAATAGAAAAGCACACTTCTATGCATGTACGACCATGTTGGAAATGTGGTACTTAAAAACTAAATAATTCGTAACGCTAGGGTTATACAGTTCTTTAAAAATCGGGGCGAATATTGGATTGAATAAAAATCTGAACATTCTAAATAAAGAAGTGAAACTCCAGAAGCTGCAGCAGTATTGCAGTTTTATCATACACACCTTTGTGGTCCTTTATTTATGGCAAGGAACCAATTGCCAAAACGGTACAGTACGGCACAAAACGAAACAACATATACACATAGTAGAATAAAGCTGGGGTCACCGCCTTGGAACGGTCAATGCTAAGCATTGGGGGTTTAAACCAGTTAAAGAGCGCTCAACCTCACACTTGGCCCAGCAATATTCATGATACATATAAGTGTAAATAAAATTTAACCTCATAGCATTGCAACTCAAATTAAACAGTAATAAAAGGGAATTAAAACGCATTCAATTTAATTACTATTTAATTACTCAATGGTTGGAAGGAGACCAGAGCAACAGAGTTACAACTTTTTGAGGCACGATGAAATGAAATTACTAACACGCATCAACTACATCCCTTCTTTATACAAAAAGATTTCAGAATATAGCATCATATAGTTAATATTTCAGATCATCATCGCGCACCTACAGGAAGAAGCAGCAATATTGGGTGTAAAAGATCCAAATTACCTACTTGATTGTTTATGTGACTAATATACTAAAATGCAAATGAAAATGATTGTTATACCTAAAAAGAATAACCGTATAGACTGAGGCGATAATTTATCGAAATGAAAATTATACTAGCAATGATTAAAAAAATGGGGGCTGCGTGATATAAACACGCGTATAGTATTCAAAATAAATAAAACGAAGCTTAAAAATAAATTGATCAAGAAACTACCATCAGAGAAAAAATAATTATTAATAAAGTTGACCGATATAAACTCGAGTACATGTTCCTATCATGTAGCTAAAACTGTGTAAGTTGTTCGTAGCGATGACGTATTTAGGAGCGATTACTGATTTTGGTATTCGAGGCAATATAAAATGACTATATTTTAATCAGTAATTATTCCATTAGAGTCCCGATGCAAATTCGAAAGGCTCTGGGTGTTTTTGGTTATCTTGGCGACGATCTTGTACGTTTCGAGTCTGATTGGAGCGGTGCTGCAACCATATGTTGTAAACACTGCATGCTTACTTTGTCCACTTGGGCTTTTGGCCTTCTGGATGTGTTGTTTAATAAACCATAATAAAGTGCCTTTATGAAACATTCGGGGCCGGATCGGAAATAGCAAATCGAAATTATATTTTCAGTTATTTTCATATTCTCTAACTTTCTTCTTCTAAAAAGAACTACAATTATACTTATATATATATATATATATATTTATTTACTTACTTACCTATATATGTATTCATGTATTGGTTAATACACATATATAGCAGAAGACTCTATAAGAACACCATGTGAATGTTCACATTAACATTAACATATGAAAACTGTACAATAATAAACAAATGCACAACACACCACATATTGTATGACATGAATGGAAATTCAGTTTTATATTTAACACTTGCTATCGTTACTTATACGTTATTGTGATGCTTTGACAGAACACAAAATATTCATTTTCACACTAGATTCTTTTGCGATAAATTAAATTTAAATTAAAACTGTATATTTAACACTCATCTTATTTTGTACATGCACAAACTATTGCATGGCATGGTATTAGTTAAAGCGGTTTTCTGCATACATAAGCTTCAAAGATTGCAATTTCTTCACATTCTGTACAAGTTATCTTCGTGACGTTTTGTGTTGAATGGCGTCATGGTTGAGGAACACTGTAGTTAAATGCTAGTCGTAAAATACGTGTGTCTGTATAACAAATGTGGCTATAAGCTGCAATTTCAATATCAATTGTATTTACCATGAAAGGAATCTGAACGTGTAATTTCATTACTCTGAAAGTGTAATTTCGAACTGTCCAATGATACTGATTCTAAGATAGTGCTACAAATCGAAACGTGTTATGAACTACTAATGAAATGGCAACACCAAGTTTGATCACTCATTTGTTGCAATTATTAACAAGTTATAATACAACGTAATCTTTCTTGAACGATATAAACTGCATTAACTATGCCCGCACGTGTTGTTGTGTTGAAACCTACTACAGTAGTGACTGTGGCGGTTCTTTTACAGCAGCCATAGTAACAACATCCCCCAATGCATATCAAGGGAATCATAGTAGCCAACATCGGAACATACCTGCAACAAAGGGTGCGGAAGTAAATATTTACAGTGTTGTCCTCTATTGAGTTTATTCATCAATTAAAGCATATGGCTACACACGTTTTACTTTGTGATCTTAAACTGTGTTCGACGCTAACTTTAAATACGTTTTTGATGCAATAAATTGAATTAGTACTTACTATATACCGTATGTATTTATGTATTAAAGCGAGTAAAGTGATCTTAAAGCTACAATTACAATTATACTAACAAACAGTGTTCTCATAAATAAAATACACACATATCCTACCGATTAATTTACAACTTTTAAGTTTATTTTCGGACGACTTACCATTTTACGTTCACGGTCACGTTCTCGGTCATTTTATCGCACGAACCCTCTTTCATTTACGGACTGGACACTTAGCGCAATCGGTCAGAACAGCAGACCTTGTAGTTTCTGTGGATCAAATCTTTGCAGCAGTATGCAATGCACGACTCTGGCGAATGATGTTGTTCATAGCCGTCCGTGTAGTTTGTGCAACATTGGGAACCATTGCACTCATCAACTGTCAGTCAAACACAGGTTTTATGCGAATGCAACACATTGTGACATGTACTCATTATGATTAAGTTTTTTGATGCTACAATGCAATTGCTGATTTGTATGAGTACGATTTATGATCTATGAACATAGATAATTAATTTAGATTTACATAAATGGTTAGAGATGTGTGCATACATAAAAAGTGAAGAAGATCTGTTGTCTTATGTCCGTTTTATTTATCTTTCTGGAGGTAGGACATTTAAGATAACGCATTCATTCTCATACTATAATTGACAACATCTCAAAATATATTACACACAAATATGTTTATGCCAGTCAAACAACATTTCGTTAAGCCAGAGGGGGAAATTGGATATATCAAATAGCAAAACGTTAATTGAATAGAATGCTTCCTAAAAAACTGTATAACACAACGATATGTGTTGGTTGTTGCTGTATTGGTAAATTCAGTTAGCGCATTTTTTTAAAGAAAGCATTCAGAAGGACCAATATCGAAATATATATTGTTCAATGTACCATAGTAACGAATTGTAAGTGTTTGCTTGTGAATTCAAAATAAAACAATTGCGAATCGCAAATAGATTACTACATATTAAGATTTAACAACTGTATGTACAATAATACATACAAAATGTATATATATTCAAAAATAAAATTATTTATTTGAATCATTTACTTACCACCAATCGTAAACAACAGCGCAAACATTGCTAATACAACTTTCATCGGTGCCATGGCGTCTTTATTCTGTTACCTGTCTTATTGACAGATTAATACAAGAGTTCATTACACATAGCCCAGTCAACTAAGCCCAAACAAATGTATTAATTTATTAACCATGGAGATGCCATTTTACATGTTATTTCCATGGAACCAAACATTTAAAAGATTGCATTTACTGCTCATATCAATAATATCTAGAACAAGCGCTGAGGTGTTTACGGAACAAACGAATCTTTAGATTAAAAATAAAAGAAGATCTCTTTACTCTTGGCTTTTTAACATTAACAAGATTGCAAATGCCGTTCCTCTTCAATCATATCTAGAAAAAAAACTCTTATGCGTTAAGCGTGATTATTCTTACATCTAAAATAAAAAAAAACTTTAAATTCTTAATTCATTTTAAGCATCTTACGCTTATATCAATTTTCTTTGATATTCAAAACACATCGCAATAACTATAGCTAAACAATAAGAAATAATTATTAGTTAAACCGTAACGCTATCCTTGATGTATCGCAGTTCGTTGCCAACAGTGATTATTTGTCACTGATGATTAGACAACACTGCCTCCGTGTCACATGACCAACTAAACAATTTAGATTCGATGGGATTAGATTCTCACAGAGACATATTAGTCTACTACTCATGTTACTTCCTTATGCCACTTCCGTTTTACCTATAGCAAAGAATAAATTCTTCAAAGAAGATCTTTATCTTTCGTAGAAGTCCTTTGTTTTTCGGTTGAATGTTATTATTTTAACAAATAAAGTTTTGAAAAGAGGATCCAGAATTTTCAGTAACATCGGTGGGGGTAAACTTGTAACATTTTACATGCTATGTGTAAGCTGCTTTTATCAGATAAACGAATATATATCCGGTGTTTTGTTTCCACTTACTTTTACATTAAAATAAATCACTCAGGAGAAAATGTATTTGTAGGTCTTTTACACAATAACACAAGACATGTCATAAACCCATGAGGAATTTATCAATTTGTGACATTGGACCATTGCATTTTGTTAACATGCATATTTATTAAACGGTTTTAGCCCATTATGCTCCCACGTGGGTTCGTAATAAACCTCAACGATGAGTAGACCTCCTGTTTCACTTGCAAATGGCATAGGCGGTTAAAATAATTATAAAGAACGCACAATTGTTTAATGCATGTACGAACATGTTGGAAATTTGGTACTAAAACACAAAATAATGAGTAACTCTATGGATATAAAGAACACAGTTGAATGGCTCGAAAAGATCCACAAGCGATCACTTAATAAAATGCAATAACCAACATCGTTAATCATAATCGTTACATATGTTCATAGCACATGGGTGTGCAATTATTCTGCTTTTGTTAACATTGGAAATGTTCCGAAATTGATATTGTTTAAGTTTCATCACTCTATGAGTTATAATTGTCAAGCCGCATTCAACGCAATTAAAAATTGTCATTGTTTGCTCAAAAGGGCCGCAACGCAGCTGTTTTCTAAAGGACGATTGATATGTACGTAATGGATATCATGTGCATTATTAAGTTTTCGACTTGACATTGACAAGAATTTAATGTTTCAAAACTTCAATTACAATGTTTTTGAGAATATAAACTTTTCTTTACTTTATATCTAGTTTGTTGTATTACGGTAATCAGCGTTTTATCTTTTTTTTTTAATTAGTATACTTTTCTGTTACAGCTTGAGCAGATTATTACAAGATCTTGCATAGCTTTATAAATATATAATAATATATAAAATAATTCGGAACGTTGTAACAAGTTTATAAAAATAATATTATAACACAGTACCCAAATTATTACATGATGTTGGTTTCCTTTTAAGTAACTCAAAAACGATATTTACAAAATGTATTTATAACATAATTTTATTGTGTCCAGAAATCAATAACAGGGTATGATAATTCGAATTTGTTGCACTACGTTTGTTAGTCTGTAAAGGCTCTTTAGATAAACGTGTGTTTGTAATATTCTTTATCCAAGCAGTGACATTGTGTTATTGTTCTAATTGGCTATACACATACTGTTTTTTAAGCAATAACCATATTGAGTTGAATATATAACCTAAAAAAATACGCTTTGCAAACATATTCAGTTTATTTTGTCTATAAGAATATAGATTGTGACACAAATTAATAATAGTTAAACGATCAGTTCATTATGATTTCGTTTTACCATGAACTGTTTTTTTTTAAATTGCACGTCTTATAATCACCGCGCGAATCCGATACAAAACTAAATAAATACGCCTACTAGTATACTGATATTGACAAACAAAACATAACATAAAATATAAAGTGCATAAAACATACAGTATAAACAAGTTCTTGAGTTATTGACTTGGTGGTTAGTTCTCTCCGCTACGCAATCATATTACAAGCAGTAAAACAGCTAGGGTATGTCACATGTGCAATCTCAAAATTGATACACGTTTCCGATTTGCAGTACTAAAGACACCGGCTTTCGCGCTATCTAAACACTGCTATAGGATAAGCACAATTGTATCAAATCTATCTCATGTAAGTGTCAGTTTCCGAATGTAAACTTAAAAGTAAGCATATCACATTTCTTATTTGGGAATTTTAAAGTCAATCATTCTATTGAGAGATAAATGGGCCAGTTACACTATTTCACGAAGGTCAATACGTTGCGGTTACCTACCTTTGAAAGTGAGTAATGATTGCCTCTCATTATATAAATTCATGTGATATTGTTGAACGTTTTGAACAAAAAGCTCTAAAGGTCCGTCACGCTGCAGCAAATAAGCTTATACTACCACTAAGAGACTTTGTTGGAGGACAGGGACCTGGACCTTGTGTGATGTGTGTCGGAATCACTGACATATGAAGCTTGATAATTATGAAGGTCAGCAGCTTTCTTGACTGTTTTCTTGCGTGAGGGCAGCCTTATCTTTGCCCGTGGTGCCGAAATGTGATTATTGTAATGACCCACAGCAAAAGGGTCAGTAAACACGTCTTAGTCTAATACCTTAGGGGTCGTTTAAACAGTATATCGTGTTTTACAGGCATTGGGATAAAGTTGAGTAGGTGGATATGTCCACACTATGAAGTCTTTGATTGTTAAGAGCGATGTGTGTACTAGATTTGTATCGTATCCACTTGGAATGTCCATATGGATATTATCCCCAGAAGATTTGTTAGTTTGGTTACCCGGGAGAGTGCGAGATAAGGAGGAGTCATGTTTCAGAGACGGATCTTTTAGTAATCGATGCGGAGTATCTAGTACACTTCACTTCGGTTTAATGTCGCGTGCTAAAATCGAGTCAGTAGGTTCGTATTGAGTGAAGAATCGAACCTGAGACCCCTGATTTGTGGCGAAGGTGTTTTAAAACTAGATCTATGATGAGAGATTTTATTATTATTATTATTATTATTATTATTATTATTATTATTATTATTATTATTATTATTATTATTATTATTATTATTATTATTATTTTGCGCCGACACTAACATTTTTTTTTATTTCAGGTTGTTTGAGAAATGGGTTATGCTTCATTCTCTAAAAAAAAATTTGGTAGAAAATGCAATCAGTTAATCGATCTTTCTGTATGTTCACCTGTTGAAACCCTAAACATTACACTTTTTTGTTGTGTTCAAATCTGGAACGATTAATAGCACTTTCCACGTACTGTTCTCTTATCGTAAAACAAAACTTTTTTTTAAATAATCTATGGAAAAACAATAATCTAATTTATTTATAATTTTTGTTTGATAACGATTATTTCATATAAAGAATTAAAACGTGAAGGTCTTTCGAAATTAATTTAAGCGTCCGTCTGAGAACAGTTTTAAAGTGCATTCTGAAACATTACCAGGAATGAAAATATGACAGCCATTAATGTAATTCTTTTCCTAATATAATCGCCGAACTCCAGTTGTTTTCATTTGTTATAATTTTCTTCTTCTAAAAAGAACTTCAGTTACAAATGTCATATATATATATATCATATATATATATATATATAACATTGTAACTGAAGTTCTTTTATATATATGTGTGTGGGAGTGTATTTATATTAAATTTTATGTATTAATATACCTATATACCAGTGGACTCGAGTAGAATAGAATGTGCATATTCACATTTCGACAACCACACACAAATACAGAACACACCACCAAATATAAGGCATACATTGTACATCAATTTATATAAGCACTTACTAGTATTTTAAATGTATACAAAGTATAATGTTTAATACATGTCCTTGTGTCGAAAACCACAAGTAAGTGGCAATAATCTATAATACATCTTTATGTTTAATATCCATCTTATTTCGCTCATGCACACACATATCGCATGGAATAGTATTTATTAAAGAGGCTTTCTTCAACAATACGCTTTAAAGATGGCTATTATTTCACAATATGTAAAAGTTGCATGCGTGTCGTTGACAGGCATCATGGTTGCGGAACACTGGAGTCTTAATATCTCTCGACTACGGTTTTCTGTAAAACAAAATGATTAAAAGATGCAATTGAATACCAACTGTATTTACCATGAAATTACTCTGACATTTAGTTAAGAACAGTTCAGTGGCACTGTTTCTGAAATAGTGCCACCAAAATTACCTGCACTACATTATCTTCCAGAAACACTAATGAAATGGCAGCAGCAACTTCATTGACTCGTCCGCTGGTTTTAGTTACAAACGATAATACAACGTAACCTTTCTTGAACGATAGAAAGTGCAGTAAATATGCCGGTAAGTGGTGTTGTGTTTGTTGAAACTTACTACAGTTGTGACTCTGGTGGTTTGTTTGCAGCATCAATGGTAACAGCATAACGCAACGATTGCCAAGGGGATCGGAGTAGCCAATATCGCTACATACCTGCAAAAAAGGGTACGGAATTGTAAGAATATTTATAAATGAACCAAATGCAATATAATTCATTGTTACAGAAATATGTACTCATAAATTTGAAATTTGTACAAAAGCAATGTTATTCTAGTTTAACCTACAAGCTAGTTAAAAAATGATATGTGTTATTTGTGCATATAATTTTATTATAATACAATGCATTCTTGTAGTATGATTTTTACAATGTCTATATATCCTTAGTGAACATACTGTGCTTGTATGTCTTTCTGAAAATATTAACTCATATTTGTGCTACTAACACATAATCTTTTGTACGGTATGGAGCAGGATGGCCTCGACCAGCACATACCTATGGACGAGGTAAATAAAGATCTATGAATATATTAGATTTACATGAATGGTAAGGAATGTATGTTAAACTACAATACATGCTTCACAATTTGTATATTTAAAGGTCAATTTCAGAGAAAATCCAAAGTCAATATATTTAACGATATTTACATTAAAATATGATTAAATTATCGGGTAAATAATGTTTGAGTGTTGTGTTTACCATACAAAATATGATTTTGTTGACTTTTATGATCGTAACTAGCAAAGCGTTGATTCGCTTATCTCCCCTGTTCTCCCCTGTTGTGTGACGTCACACATGAACAAGCATTTTCACGTCCGCTTAGAAGATAAGCGATAGTTCAGAATTCGGGTTTTATTTTTCTGTTTTTTTATTGACATTTTCGTGGAATTGTTTTCACTGGTTAAGCACAGTGATAGGGAAAATGGTCATCTGTGCAGCCTTTGGCTGTAAATCACGTTTTGGAAAAGATAACGTGATTTTTTTTTCAGTTTCCGAACGACCAAAAACTGAAGAAGATTTGGTGCACTAAAATCGGTCGTGCTAGCCATGTTTCCAAACACAAACTGTTTTCTCCAAATAAAAACCACCGCGTCTGTTTCTGCCTCGGCATCTATCCGCAGGATTACGCAATGTCTTTACACGTGGCGATTACCCGAGTGTAAATATTTACAAATATTGATTGTATACTATAAAAAATGTTAAATAATT
>VMBQ01013363.1:4411-16713 GCA_007657795.1 Dreissena rostriformis | reverse complement strand
GTGCTAATAGTGTAGGAGAACATATTGGCCAGGACGGACGGACGGACGGACGGACGGACAGACGGACAGACAGACAGACAGACATACGGACGGACGGACGGCGGAGATAACCACAATAATCCACCTTTTTTCAAAACGTGTGGGGATAAAAACCAACATCAACCTGTTATTGAATGTAGGAATATTGCGCCTATATCGTTCCTCATCTGTTTGCAGTTCATGTAAGCTATGTTACTTTCCAAGATTTATATTGTGGATATAAAACCTTAGAAGGTTTGTATCACACGTATTGGAGTTAATAAATAGGTGTTCACATCAGGAAATAAAACTACTTGGAGCAGACACTGCTTCTGAGTGTAAGCATACGGCTGTAATCATAAAAGGCATACATTGTTGATATATGAAACTAATTAAACTTTCAATAACGATATCAAGACCTATTGTAACAGAGAGGGGAACACTATAATTGAAAAGAAAAGAAAAGACATGACAGCATCGCCCATAATTGGTCTTGACACAGACGCAGTATGATAGGAAACAGTTTGAATCCTTACCATTTAACATTTAACAATTATTAACAACGCATTGAAAGTATCATTATTGCATTTCGTTTGCCGAGTGAATAACACTTACATGTTTAAATATAACTAATCTTGTCTGTTAAATCTAAACAAAATATACAATTTAACATTCATTATAGACTTTTACCAATAGCAAGGACATTTATATATGTCATATTCGAAATACAGCAGAGTTGGCTTACGGAATGCAAACCAACTTTATGACAAACTGCCGGTACACAGTCAATTAGAAAATAAACAAAACCATATATGTGTTAAACACCAATAGCGCTAACAACAACGAAATGCTTTACAAGTATTGTAATGAAATGTCGAGAACACAACTACTGAAATGTAAACATGTTAAAATTCTGGGGGCTAACATGTAACGGGTTGTACTGTTTTCGTAAGTTGATAGTTAAATGATATAATACCGACGCCTAAATCTGACATTAACGTAAGTTCTTTTACAATGATAATTCGAACTTATTTAATTTTGATTCATTTCCATATTTGACCTAAACGGTAACTAGAAAATATAATTCACAAGTATGTTTCCATAAGTTTTAGTGTTAGTATTATAATAATTCACCCCTGTTATTCATGACGTTACAAACATTTTCGCAATTGTATGTGAAATAATCGTTTTAATTTCAACTGCAATGTGTCACGCTTGAAAGCTAGCCATTAATGGAAATATCACATAGAAATGACTATAATTATAAACAATACAGTTAACTGGCTATTGTACCCTAATGTTTTGTATGCATGCACAGTATGTATGATGCGATTGACGTCTTGCTCTTCCAAACGAAAACGTTTAATATAAAGAAAAAAATGCGCGGATAATAAAACACTCCCTCGATATATTTATTTTGTAGTTTAGTTTAAACCTATTTATTTAAGCTCGATTGCATCGAAAGCCGTAGGCTAATATACACGCTCTCTAGTCCGTTTCCTGGGACTATAACCATACTTGGTGTCTTTGGGGGATATCAAAGGAACGCTCCCAGTGGGGTTCGAACCCATGACCTTCCGATCGCTAGGCGGACACCATATCCACTACACCACGGCGACCCCTTGTTTAAGAACGTTCATTTCTCTTCTATTAACAGTAATTTGTATGCTTATTATTTTGTGCCATCCCGATGAATGCATTTGTTATGTTAAATTCATTTCACACTACAGGACATTTACTTCATAAACACTTTTAATGATCTCGATTGCCAATAATAAATGGCAGTATAAATGATTAGTTTCGGGTCAATTGTGTTTGTTAGTTGACTGCGTACAACCTTTTAACAACCTTCCCATTTGATGCTTTTTTGTTTTGATTTTGAAGAAATGTTCACGTTTAACATTGTAATTTGTATTTCGTTTAGATGCTTTTAAAAAACTGTGTTTATAAGTCTGTGAATTTTGTTTAAAAACGTTCATTTTTCTTCTACGTAACAACTTTGTTGATTATTCTTTGTATTTTTGTTTAAGAATGTTCATTGTTCTTCTACGTAAGTGCTGGTAAAAATCATTTGACTTAGCTCTCTGTTTAACTTAGACGGTCAAGTTATGCCATAACATTTGTTTTTATTGAATTGTAAATATGTTTTGTTTATTAGTTGTCAAGTCCAAAACCGATCGTGTTCGTGCTTAAAACACTCATGTCAGGTTTATCGTATCATCGTCTTTCTGTTTTATTTCTTATTTATTCAACTGCCACTTGGTTTAACCACATACAAATTTAATAATATATACACATTCCCTTGGCGGTTATTTGTCAGGAAAAAAACATATCGAAATTACGGTAGAGTATATGTTCAGACATGGTTGACATCGGCATTGAATATATGCAGTTTATTGTACCATTAACCACATTGAAGTACTCACTCCAATGACATCCTATTATTCTTGGAAATATATTTGAAAACTTTTCTGTATAATGACTACTGTCAGTACAAGAACGTCATACAGGAAATGTCTTGTGTTTTTTTTAAGTACACGCGAGCATCGTTTACACCTAAGATCATTGTTGACGAATACGGAAACCTTAGCAAACAGGCGTCTTAATCATCAAATGGTCTTCACAACTACAACAACGTTAATACAGCTTCAAATCCGACATGTATTTAAATTGTTTGCAACACATTTCGATACCCATTAGAGACATGGTGTTTTCAATTTACAGAATGCAGTAAATGTGTTGAAATATACGTCGAATTCGAAACATGGCAGTGTCTAGTTTGCCATTATCGACGGTAGAATACCCTTCTCGTTGATATTTACAAGTACATTTACTCGTTCTGGATAGAAACACAACAACAAACAAGCTCATGTCACACCATAGACATCAGAGTCAACTCAACTTAGTTCTAAGAGACGACGATGTTATTGGTAGAACCAATTGGTATACATATTGTCCATACTGTACATATTAATACACATGATTATATGGAATACAATGATTAACACGTACATTTGTATTTATCTAATAACAAAATAAGTGTACGAATGCAGAAGAGACAACTTTAATAGAACTCCGAATAACACTCAGTTAATAAAATCCGTTCATATAGGTATACAGATATAAGCGCTAATAATCGTTAGTGCTTCACTGCTTATAATTGGTTAATCTTATGTTGAAATTAACATATAAAAAGCATACTTTCATAGAATATAATATCGTATTGGTGTTATTACACTTGTGTTTCATTATAAAGGGAATGAATTATATTATTTTAAGTTCTTATCTTGTTTGTAGTTGTAATTACATGACGTCGTAAATTGGTTCGCCGACATTTAAATGGAGTCCATATTGGCATGTGTCGTCTGCAATGTTGCTAAAGTTAGGGGGATGCTAATGGGTACTTTTTCAGAAACACTATTTGTTACTATTTCCACATTGTAAATTGTATATCACAACTTATTGCAAACTTTTAACACTTTTTACCAGCCGGTTAACTTTTTATACTTGGTTGAATACACCTACCCCTTGACTCGGTTGGGCGTTTTCTGTGGATTTACCCTATTTCCAAACTGTATAGTTTTTGTAAATGGGATAAACATTTATTTTGACAATTAACTTAATAAACGTACTCAACTAGATTGTGCTAGTAGATACAGAATGGACAAAGTGTCATAGAAAGCGAATTGTGCCTTTGATCTCCAATAATATGTGCACTCATCTGGAGAAAATGGAAAACAACAACAACAAATCGTTCAGTGACAAGAAACTTTACCTATGTTTTATGTCACTTGTACTGGGGTAAAATTCATATATTGTACATGTTTATTTAACACAACATATGTTCCAAATACCAAATGAATTTCGGGATGTTTTACAGTTTCTATCTCAAGAAATTATACTTTGAGTATGCCCACCCCGATGTATAATCATGCAATGAATTTCAGTATAAATTTGTATATCACATCTATTATGACATTTTCTAGTTGCTTATTAAAAGCTACAGTTATAAATTTTGATATATGATGACATTTGGCTACATTTGTCTTAATATTTATTAATATAATACATTATTAATACAATCTTAAGGTCACCCAAAGTTCAAGGGCATCTCATGCATACAGCCGCAGTTCACCGCAAAATGTCAAGGTATTTCCAATCTTACATAGCAACAAATATATGCCGTAATGGAGACACTATCCACATTGCCACCATGTACAGGCATGTTGCAATTAGCATCAACAGAGATGCCAGCTACTTTCTGGGCTTCAGCAGAATTTTGGCACTGATGGCTTCACATATGTTGAGAACTTCGAAACCGTTTTCAAATCAACGGCAGCAATCTGAGTTATATCCGGAATAACTGTACCTCGAAATGTAATAAAAAAGTAAATCCATACAATGATTTTTTCATGAATTAAATCATCACTTTTTAAGTTTCATACTGACGCCTTAAAGGATTGTTTGTTTTGAGAAAAAAGCGCTTCACAAATTGACGACTCTTTGACCTCAAATTATCAAACATGAACAGATGTGTTGATTTTATATGATGACACGTTGAAACTCTTAACAATATTACCTTCTTGTAAATGAGTTTTATATTATGCGCATGGAAAAAGTCCAAAAACAAGTTTGTCTTGCTTAGATCTGTTGTTCCAATGTCAAAGGTTACTTAGGCTGGCTCTGACTCAAACTTGACAAGATGGAAGTTGCCTCTGGCAACTGCTACAGGCAATGCTTCCACGTCGATATCTAAGAGATGGCCAACACTTGAATAAAAAACATACAAACTGCAAGTCAATGTGTCAATAAGTCACAGAAATTCTTGACATATCATATTGTTCTAAAACCATGAAAACTATTTTTCGTATGTAACAATTGAATCATTATTGATATAGTGTTATTTGTTTATGTAAAGAAAATAAGAATAAAACATACCGTAATTGTAATGCGTCTGCAATAAACTGCATTCATTCAACAGCAGGGCTACGTTGGTAATCAGTATATCTATCACATTTATGTTTGTATATGCAAAGTGCCTGCACTTCTTGCGCATTTCATTGTGCAACTGAATGTCAACAGTCGTGACGTCATGAACGAAAATATTTGTTTTCAAACCAAAAATAATATAATATTTGTATTTTAAAGTGAATAAATCTAAGGGAGATGACCACGTTAAGTTCTAAAATATAAAAAACACACACGTTTATTTCGTGTTTCTAGTTCTTAAATAAAAAAAACACACTAATTTATTCCGTGTTTTAAGTATTATTGATGTAGATAACCAATCGGTGCCGAGCGCGTTCGGAATACGGCGAGATCGACCGACTATTCCCGATCTCATTAAGTCCCTACTGCCATAATTCAGTACCGGCTGCAATTAATTTTACCTATATTGTCATTAAGATAGTTGTCATTTACATACTGCGCAGTTAGTAAGTGCAGTAACGATTATACTATTAGGGTTTCTTCATGAGGATAGCATTGAATCGTTGTATAGTGTCTGCTTTGTATATTGATCTCGGCCTGTTTGGGTACCAGCAAACAAGATAATAATATACCAGATATGAGAGACAAAATACAAAAGAATGTAACTTTGCTTAAAATCAACAATACATTCGCAGATCAGTAGAGGACAGATTGTTGCCCACATTTTGCGTATTTGCACGTTTAAGTAATTCCCAACGTCATACATCTTAGACAATGTATGAGCATGTATACGTGGTAATTCTGGAGACAGAACGATGATACCAAGTATATCAACTACCTGAAATATGTATAATGAGAAATGTCCTTAATAAGCAGGTTTAATAGACTGGGCTTTTGTATCTGTGTTTATAAAATGTTAATCATTTGAACTCGTAGCTTTATGAACGAAAATGTCACAATATGCTGAGCTCAGATTCGGGACCGTTTTTTGTTGTTAATGAGTCGTTTTAAAGCGCTAATTTTGGTTTCTTGTATATTATGGGAAATCAGCTAGTATCACGTGAGAATCATATTTAAGGGCACATACACAATAATTGAAACCAAGATGCGCATGGCGAAATGCTTATAGCACGAACTTGGTTTAGCTGTAATGACTGTTATGAATGTAATACCAGTCACGACATATTTGTTAATTATTCATTAATAAGTACAGAGAAGTGAATGTGCTATATGGACTGAATACGAAGTAATTTAACATACATTTATGTTTTCCTTATTCCAAGAAATGATGATTGATTGCGCACGAATGTTCATTTGACAATAAACCGTTCCGCCTCACTATGTGTTTTCCCTTTAAAGGTTTCATCTGATATATGATTTCGTGTTGAAACGCAATAAAAACTAAATATAATACAAATCAACAATGTATTTTTAAACTATTTCTTCTACGCGTAAACAAGTGTGCGCGATAATTGTAAGTATTTATACTGAATCTACAATTAAACGGTCTGATGTGGCATGGGGACGCTGTGAAAATAAACACATTTATACACATAGGAGGGTTTCCTTTTCCTCCAAAATTATGTTTTGCAAATGTAACTGCCGACACGAGGCGCTGAAAATGGTGTCACGTCTTTCTTAAAAAAATAGTGTTACATCAACTGCATCAGTGGGAGTAAAAGTGAAAGCCCCATAAACAGTAAAAATCATCGAATATTTCGTAAAATACAGTTAACTCATAACTAAATCAGTGTTCCTCATAGCAATAGCCAAAATTTGAACGCTAGATATGGTCTGGTAACACAGATTAACCACGATATACAATGCTCTTTTTTATTTTGTGTGGGACAATACATTCAACAGATGTTCATGTACTATATTAGAGTTCGTGTGTCGTATGAATAGATATAGTTGCGGGAAATGAACATGGACAATTTCCGTTGATGTTTAGTGTAAATGGGGCTTTTAGTTCATCATACAGTAGGCTAAACGATCATTCAAACATCGATAAGAATGTCCATACTATTCAACCTGCTTATAAAGAACCTTTTTAAACGAACATTTAAGGCAGTATTTTCTCTGAGTTCATCGTTCTTTCTACAAACACACAAGTTGTACAAACATTTACAAAGCTTTTTACATACGAGGCTATCTTGACGTGCACATACACATTATCCGTATTAAATGTGTAACCGTTCAGGCAGCTGAGTAATTATTTGTCAGATTAAATTATAATATTTATGGGGTCCAACACAAGAATAGGAACAACCCATGAAGATGTCATTCGTAAACGAGGCCTGTAACTCCATTTTATCTCTGTCAACAACTTCCTGCTATAATGGCTCGACTCGTTGTGACGCTATTAAAGCGTAACAAATTGTGAAAATAGCGAAGTTAAACACCAAAATGAAATGGCATTCTGATTGTATGTCTAGACGCTATAATATGAGCAAAGTGTAAACATCTTATACTTGTTTTAAACTGCATTTATCCCACAAGTATAATTATATACTGTGAAACGATTTGATTTCCTACTAGTTATTGTACTTATTTGTCAAGCTTACATGTTCAATCAACAACATGAATAACATTGGATTAGCATGATTAATATTGGCTCATGTCGTATTGTAAACAAACATGTATAAAAGCCCAATCTGAACACATTGTTCAAATTCGATTTGTATGATGAAAATGTGTGCACACATTAAGAATATATTAGATTGAATACATGCAAATAATAAGCACAAAATCCAAACGTAAACACATTTTAGTTTAAACCAATACGAAACGTTTAACGGCAAGAACACCAATTATAAAGTTAATTTAATTTAACATTGTATACACTGAACAGTATAATGATTTTACTGGCAAAATTAGTCATTTCGTACTCGGCCTCGTTCTCGAGTCTCTTAATCAAGAGAGGTTACTCCAATTTTAATCTCTATCAAAACTGTTAAACGTGCATATTGTGTCTATTGTTATATCAATAACGCACTTTAAATGTTGAGCTGAACATATGAACCTCTTGAAACACTTCATGACGACAGCTGAAGGTATACGATCCAGACATATATTGCGTCATTTATCCACATACAATGACTAATCTTTTCACGTATTCAATACACCGCATTACCATGAGAGGAATATCAACGTGAATCCGGCCACTTGTTTATAACGCATTAGCTCGATCACGGCAAGCAATGAGGCTTATCGATTTGCGTCGTACTCCGTTACGTGCGATAAAGTCTTTGTCGCGATCGATCTTATCTTTGATGGTACTAAATGTCATAACTTCCATAATACACGTAATAGTATCATTTTACGTCCATTATTCAGCACAGAGATTGTATGACATGTCGTAAAAGTTGTATGTGTCTTCTCTAAAGATGATACCTGATGGCAGTTAATGTTAATACGATTTTCACCAGTATCCATTATCCAGATGGAAACGTCCGAAATAAGGCAATGCAATGTCTCTATGAATCTTATCTCTGAAACAGTACCTATCCACACCGTGAAATAATCATATAAACTGTTGTTTCTATACAGCGACATAACTACCCACATAATAATCAACGGCAGACGTTGTATTTGGTATCGAATTTATCAGTTTTAAAGTATTCATAATGGCGTTGATAGTATGCTTACTTATGTGGTTTCTTAATATATAGTTTATAACACAATACGAAACAAATGTTAGTTAGATGTTAGATAGACAGAACGAAAAAAAGGTACGACCATTACAAATTGTGACAACTCACAAAAGGACTGATCCGTGTTAATCTGTGAGATGCATAGAACATTGAAAATAAAAAAGTAACTATTTGATGTCAAGATACACGCGCACTTTCACGGACACACATACGCACACACAAAAGAACGACGAACAACGTAAGTCGAAACACATTAACAAACAAAAAAATACACTAGTTTATACATTTAAGTACTAACTTATAAAGCCTATCTATCGGGCTTGCTCAAAGGAACCCGGTAATTTTAAAGAGCCTACACGCATTACATGAATTAACGAAGTAGCGAGTTAGGTTTCAAATAAATGTGTTAAGTAGGCCCCTATGTATTTTTGTGAAAAGAAAGCAATTGTGTGTGTCATTTTTTATGCTGTCAATATTTAGTTTGTGGAAGATTATATACAGTCGTATGTATAGAAATGCTTCATAAGTATCTGGCGATCTTCGCAGTATGTTATACGATGGCTAATAGAAGATTCAAAAGTGTTGCAATACGTAAATGTAAGCTTTAAATTAAATTAAAGACTTACTTAATGTCGATATGTATTTATTTACCCAACATACTAGTGTATATTTTATCAAAATTCCAAGAAATTCAAACTTCTCCTTATTATGTGATAAGCGAACCACCTATATTAACATTAATGCTACAATTAACATCGTATGTCAAAGTGTAAGTCATTACATACGGTCAGTTTTGGACTATAAATTCCTTTTTAATTTCCTGTAACCAAAAAATACTTTTATTTCATTTAAATATGCGACACAAAATAAACAACACAAATTCTAAATTAACTGGAAAACATCTGTTACACAGTAGGTTTTGTGTATTTGAGTCTCGATACAATGTAATAAGGAAAAACAATATGTAACACAAGTAATCAGGAATAATGTATGTAGAATATGGTACAATATATCACTCCATCGATTTACAATTGAAATATGAAACTCAATTGTGTCTTATTAAAAAACAAATATTTATGGAATATTTCGATTTCATTGGATGGTTGAACTCAGTCATTTTACACGCACATATCACAATATGTGCGATTTCATTAACCGATACAACACAACATAATGTAAGCTCGGATATGCAAAAAACAATAAATTACGTATTGTTTGTCAAATAAAATAAACGAGCGAAACAGTTTATACATCCATCAGCCCTGGCGATCAAGAACATTATCATTAATTAAGAAGGTTAAGTTCTTAAGTTCCAAATAAATCTCATAAACTGAACTCGTTCAATGGGATTGCACAAGAAGATAATCATACAAATAACTGTTAATAAGAAATTAATCGTTTGGGTAGGGCGTTTTATTACCCACGCAATTCTTTCTAGAGGTTGTAAACGTTTTAATGGGAAATAAGAAGAATTAAGAGATATCATATACACCATAGACAATACATTAGGACAAACTGGTAGTAAGTTAATATAAGATTGTCGGCGTCGTTTTTAAATCAACCAAATATAATGTTACGAAAATCGTACAAACTTGGAGAAAAGCAATTCTAAACACTTGGTAAAGCCCACATATGTACCGGAATCTTTATATTGTTTATTTATTGAAGCGAGCAACATGTTGTCAAAAATATTTTATTTACAGTATGTATTCGTATTTTCGTCCTCTTGGCACATCATATTACATTCACATCAGTCCGGGTAATCATGAACAGTATCATTTATTTAGAATGTTAAGTTTTTAAGTTCCAAATAAATCTCATATACTGATCACGCTCAATGGAATTGCTTAGGACTATAATCATACTAATTACTGTTTATAAGAAATTAATCGTGATTTAGGGGAGTTTTATTACCCACGAACATTGTTTAGAGGTAATCGAGGATAACACGAATTAAATTATATCATGTAAATTATAGACACGTTCAATCCATTAGGTCAAACTGACATTAACCTCGTTAATAGAAGATTATAGGCGTTGTAATGAAATCAACGAAATAAGATTCTAAACTCTCGGCAAATCCTTTATTACACAGCTTCTGATTATAAATATGCGTTTTTAATCATTGCATATGGTATAAATGGTTAATATATGGCACTATTTATTCATTTAATAATTTGTATTGTGACCCAAAACTTTACAGATATTAGATAGTACACGGAAATAAATGAATCCAGCGATCTTAAATTGATTCAACCCAGACGCAATACGATACAAAAGTAACTTCAAAAATGATTATTTAATCGCTTTAAAAGGATTATTATTGCGTTTGCCTATTGCAAAATTAATACGGACAAAAGCCCGTTCATACATCAAAATTTAGACAAAACAATACAAAATAAAATAAAAACATACACATATGATGCGACTGGATTTTTTTTGCCCCTGAATACTTATCATAATCATGGGACACCTTATTTTGCCTCCTTTGTTAAACTGGTTTACTACCAGTTGTGATATTATTTTTTAAACACAATCAATAGAAAGATAACCCGTCTAAATTGTATTGCGTACATCCGGTTTCAACAAATCGATTAAAATAATTAGTCTCGCATTTATTTGCTTCAATCAATATCACTGTCGCATTGTTATTTTTAACCCTTCAAATGAATTTACAATTGTTTAAAAAGATTCATTTGTTCAAAACCTGAACGACCGCGTTTCTTTCGTCTTCTAATATACATGACTCAGTGACGTCACTGCATTTGTCAAACAATAAAGTTCGATATCTCAAAAGGACTGACTTTTTCTTCTTTGCTAACATTTTAAATGAAAAAAAAAAAGATATGGAATTGATTGGTAAGTATATATACAACTGATTTATTGTATTTGGTTACAAGAAATATCGAGCTAGATCTATATTGTGAAACAAACCGTTTTCGTCACAAAGCATTTTTTGTCGATTTTACGTTCATTTTATCTAAATAAACAAAAAAAATAATTAATGAACAGTGTTGGTGTATTTTTTCAAGTTTATTCTACATGATTATATCAAGATCCTCTCGTTGGTATGTTAAGAACTGATTAAGATAAGGTTATGATTGAAAACAACTATTCAACTCGTACTCAATCATTTTCGTACCAAACTGTTCAAAACTGCTAACAATAAAACTGTGCTGACATAAACATCGGATATTGGCTTATTATGTATTTTTCTTTTGTTTAATATTTTAGAAGCTGTTCTGTCAAGCGCTGGGCTGCACACATTTCATGTCATGCATTATTCTGACTGGATGCTAACTACTCAACGCCTCGATTCAGGATCTATCAAACTGGGAGGGAATGAAATATAAGCAACTGTGAACTCAGCTGTAGTGTTCAGTTTTTGTGTTGAATTATTGTGATGGAACATTAGTGAACTGTAAAGAAAATGCAGTTATAATGAAGAGTATGCGTCTGTCATCAAAAAGCAGCTTCGTTATAAAACATATCAGATATGCAAACACTGTGAAAGAGAAAAGAAATTAACAACTAGCAGATAGCAAACATGTTGCATTTATGTAAATTCTGATAGTGCCAATGCATTTATAGAATGTTTCAGTAAGTCTAGTAGTTAATTAAAAGAATGCCACAAGAAAGAAAGCACACTGAGTTTTGGGACCATTGTGTTGTGAAGACTCCAGTGAGACATTGAACTTTTAC
>VMBQ01013362.1:0-16701 GCA_007657795.1 Dreissena rostriformis | reverse complement strand
TATATATTGTCTTTGTTTTTGTTAACAAACATTTACGATTCAGCTTCTCCTTTTATTTACGTCATTTATCATGTGGCGTCGCAATAGCACAGATGTCGTGCTACTAACATAACACTAATGTGCACTTGGCTAAATAACTTCGATTAATTTCCCAAGAGAAACCGTGGTGATGATAAGATTATATTTAACATTTAACTACTGACTATGACATCAGAGGCGTGTATTAATGCGACGTTTTGAAGAATGGCCTGGATTGATAATCCAATGTCCTGGAAAGTCTATAATTTCACAAAGTGACACTACAGATGCATCAGCAGGATAGAAACATTATATAAGCACTTGCTTTGAACATTTGCGAAAATGAGTCGTGTTCTGAGAAAACTAGGCATAATGCTTGTGCGTAAATTGTCATCCTAGATTAGCTTCTGCGGTCCGCACAGGCTAATCCGGGACGACACGTTCCGCCTAAACTGGATTTTCTCGGCAAAATCAAGTTTAGGCTGCACAGGCTGGTGTGGGACGACACTTCACACACAGGCATTAAACCCCATTTCAAATGTTTCTAACGTAAGAAAAGTCCAATCATTATCTGGATTAGAATACATGTCAATATTAAATATCCCGACTTGTGAGTAGTCAAAGATACTTCTTCAGACAGCTAGGATGTGTTTACAACATAAATCAACAATGACGTGTATTAGTTATCATTAATTAATTGCAAACCTTATAAAGCCATATACGGCCACTATGCTACACAAATGCGCACACACAGTGAAAACAAAAAAATAACGCAATGGTTTTATGGAGCTTACTAAACCAAAATGCAAGCCAAACGTTTATATGATATAACACCTATTATTTGTTTTAATCTTAGAACAACAGTCAAACAGTGTTACATTAGGCTTTTTTCCAACATCATACTTACATCGAATACCTCCCGAACAACATTTGGTGTTGACTTTATATGTTTGTTAAATATAAAGTTAAGCAATCTAAGTGTATGCAGTTATACAATCGCATTGTATGGTACAAGCACACTTGCATATCTCATTATCTCATACAGGAACATGTATCCGCATAAAATCAATAGCTTGTGTTATATATATATATATAAATATATATGTATATATATATATATGCATTCAATGACAAGCAGTTCAAACATCAAACACTGGTTTATTTATTATACGAACGTTATCACACAAAAGCCTATTTATGTATGTGAGTCATAACATAACGCATAATATGACCGTATGCAATCATTATAATAGTCTCATATACTCCTCGCACCTTGTCTGTATTACGAAATGAAGCATAAAACAGTCAGTTATAGATGATATTCCAACCTTGTGAGTTAAAATAGTGTTCATATTGAAATGTGTGTTAATTAATTGAATACTCATGTCATTCATATTTCATAGTATCACTTGTTTTGCTCTGTTAGTAAAACTATTGAGATTGTTTGTGTATACGCCTTTCCGTTAATTTACTAGATTGGTCGACGGCTACAACTACATGGATAGACACATACATGGACTTCGTTTGTCATGAGCTCCCACTCCACTTTACAACATAAGTATTGAAATTAATTAAAAATCGTTCTTGTGGTAATTGCATTAATTCACTTCGCATACCAGCTAATTATCCATGAAGCGCAAGTCTACATCATGCAAATGGCTGTTTGACTAAGTGAATGAATATCGTAGCAAATCCTGCTTATTCCATAAATCATTTGTGATAATTTGTGTTAGGTACTTTATTCACTGTAAATGCATCTATAAAAAAGGGACCATTGTTGGTTGAATAATATAAAAACCGTGCCTGACATAAAATACTGCAGTAGGTTAACAAGAATTCCCTCCAAAAAATGTCTGTGGAGTTTCATTTTTCCTTCATTCGAAAGTATGATTGTTTTCATTTTGATGACGAATGCAAATTAATAATCACAAAAAATATTTCAAAACATGTGATTGCATTTGAATGTATATCTGTTTTTTTTTCCCGTATATCCTATTTAACCATATATGCTTCTATTGATTGCATAAAACACGGTTACATCAATGACATTGAGGATTAATTTCGGTATCGAGGCCTTTTTCAATATCTCTATCAGAAATATATGCCAAAAAGATAATTTCATTGTTGTTGTTGTTTCTTTTCTGGATCACGCGTTATCTAATTTTGGACAAAAGTTCATGTAGTGAAACTAAAAAAAACGATATTGCAAACTAAACAGATATAAACTAAACACTTGTATAAGGTATAAAAAAACGTTTTACGAGTACAAAGTAAACATACACATCTATTCATGTATTTAATGCGATGTTTGTTTTATGCTACAATTTGCAGTATAATGCGAATACAGCTACTATGTTAACAGTTTGAACGAAAATATTAGTTTCGACCATTAGTGAATCTTTACAGTATTAATGGATTACTTAAGTTAAGTTAAGTCTAAACATATTCATTGGTCCAAAGTATAATACATTACATTCATGTGAATATCAAAAAAAGAAAAACATATCATGTATAAGAAGACAAGCATCTACGATGCTTATTTGAGTTCTGTTCAATGCTGGAGTTACTAGAGAAGACAATGCAATATGGATAAGGTAGTAAAGGATGCTATTTTAAAATCATTATTTTTTCATGTCGTTCTTATACGGTTAAAATATCTTTCTAGAATTCCTTGTTTGACATTTTTTTTTTATTTCAAAGTACCACACAATATAACCCAGAATGTTACATGACTTTACATGTAATACAAAAAATCATCAGATATATCAGATACGTATTATTTTATTGTTTTACAGCCGTATTTCTATAGTGGTTATATTCTCCAGACAGTTATTTTTTTCAATAAATCAACATTTATATACTTTACCCCACCCACCATAAACATTGATTATTGTGTATTCAAAAACGTTATTCATACGGCTATCAACATATCAAAATCAATAGTATACATATAAAAAATAGTTATCAAACACATCCAGCAATTATTTCCGATATTATTTAATATGATGATTGATATTCTTTCCTAAAACGATGGATTGACAATTTGCTTTTACAACGGCAGTAACGGAATATCTGAATTACGTTTTAACCGGAAGTCACCCATTGAGAACGGCATTATGGTCTATTGGAAAGTGGAGAATAGTATTAGATTCCAATGATAATTATTTGTTTTAATCGAATAACTATTACTAAACATGCAATGCATAACATGTCCTGAAATTCATGAAAATTCTTCCATATGTTCGAAAAACATATCAGCTACATGACTTTGCTTTTGGGAAAAACAAAACACTATAAACTTTATAACTAAGATTAGCATACTTAAAAAATAACAAAATACACTATTTCATTTACAGGTATTAAGTATAAAATGGTACCACAATAGATGCATTTCTTAAGCCTATATGCGAATGCATTAATTGCATTTTAATCGTAACAAACACCATTGTGATGTTATAAGTGTTAACATGATAAAGGTGGAAATTGATCAGCGCTATTTGCAGGCATTATATGATACTATTATTGCACTCTACTGCTTGAAATGATGTAGCAATTTGCAACTGCAAGCTACTAAATATTGTTACGTTTTTAAGGTATTTGCCTCAAATAAAATGGTGGGATTAACTATAATTTCTCTCCTGATGCTGTTGCATGTTATGTATTCCATAATTTACAGATANTACGAGACGTGAATATATATACTATTATAAGACGTTACAAACCATCTAATGGCTCGGCCGTTTGGTTTCAGAGGAGTCATTGTTGTAATGCAAATGGCCAGTCGAAAGTTTTTACTTCGTTTACAGTAATTCTAAACAATTAATATATGAAAACGAATGAAGTTCGTGCTGTCGCACACCTATAAGGAATCAGGGGGGAGGGATCGATCTGAACCTATATGTCTATATGTCAACGCGTGTTGTTGCTTTTATGAAGCCGTGGACATTAAATTATTTTAGCACTCATTGCAAAGAAATCATCTGAAAGATAGGCATCACACGCAAGTTCGCGACAATTAAACTATCAGGGTTTAAATGCTTAAGGCTACTTTGATAAGGATACGCTCAGGGTGCGTTGCCAAGGACTATTGCGCATATAAAATATGGTTTAGTGTTTTATTTTAACCGCCAGAAAGCAACATTGTGTTGTAGAATACAGACGCTAAAAGTAGCAAAATTCTTAGAACGTACAACATCGAAACCAATTCTTAGAACGATTGTGATGCTGAGTTCTTTAGGGTTTTTTATGAAGTTAAACTTGAGTTTTCTAATAATGTAAAAAAGTACAATTTATCAAACACATCCCTAGTACATAAAATCATGATCATTCATTCATTAAAAAAAACGGTACCACGAAACCCAATGTGTTGCATTTAACTTTAACATTAGTTTAGTGTTTATTCAGACTTGATTTAGGACGTGTTCCAACTTCATGTTAATATAATATATTTATTTCAAGATATTAAACCTTATGTTTGTACCACACAACAAAACAGTATAAATTCTTTTTTTTTAAGTTAAATTGAAATATTAGTAGACCCAAGAGTTTCAAAGACACATTATTATGTTCAAGTATCTGTTTCTTAGAACAAAATCGAAATTGATGTGATTCGTAAAGGTTCTTGTACTATTTTATACTAGAATGATTTATAACTAATCATTTAAACCATATATATGGGACAGGCGCTAGTGTTATGAATATTTATTTGTGCATGTGCATGTGCATGTGAAAAACCGTCCGATTATTGTATTATGTCGAATTGATCGATTTAAAGCACAACACATTGAATATACGGTTTGAATGTACTGAGAACAATATTGCTCAACCGATTGTTCCCGTTTATTTGATTATGAACATAACTATTACAAACATTAAACATGGCACTAAAGATACGTCATTGGTTTCAAAATACGTTAGATTTTAAGAAACAACTGCTTTTACATGGAGACACTACCAACGTTTCAGATTATGACGATGAGGATACATATACATGTATGTTTCATCGCGATAATCTGATCAGCAGGACTTACATGTTCTTCATACAAATATCAAAATGTAGATGTTGTCGAATATATTCTTGAAAATGATTGACGCAAAATTTAAAAAAAAAAGAGAAGCTACCAGATCATTACGACCACATCAGAAAGCAAATTAAAATAGGTTCGAATGTTGTGACGCGATGCAACAACCCTCTGATTATAATGTGACACGATTTCAGATATTTTCATGTTACTTATGTTACTGTTATATATGTTTTGTAAACATATAAGTTGTAAACAAACATTATAAATCACTGTTTTTCATCAAGTGAAAAACAAAACGGGAAATGTTTTATTTGATTATTAAATGTTGTATCGCATTGTGTTTTTTTTCCTTTTTGCAATCGTATGGCACTTATTTAGAACTCGTGAAAGCTTGTAACTGTATGGCCCTTAAGTAACTTTCAGTTTCTATCGAGATGAAAATGAATGAACAATCAGGATTTAAGATTCCTTTTAAAATACATAATCAAATGATTGGAATTGTTATCATTGTCTATTCTCTTGCAAGACTCATGAACTCCCAAAATATGATTGCATTTACTGTATATTTCCCTGTAACATAGTTCTTAAATGCAGAGATAGTGCACACTTACATTTATGATGTTAATCATTAATTCACGTAACTAATGATATGACATTGTTATCCAGTGCATGGCGTTGAAAGTGTTTCCATATCTTTAACATGCAATATTTAAAAGATATGGTAAACCTCGGAGTGGTTTAAATCAGCTACTTAGTACAGTTTGAATATAAATTCACGTAATAGTTTTGCCCTACAATGTGTTCAACTGGCTTAACCTAAATTGTATTGCCTTGCATCACTTAAAATCTTTTTGAAAACTAGCCATGTCTTCGATCGGATAACGCAATCAATGCTTTAAATTATACTGTTGTATTGAAAGCTAAACAGATAGATGCCACAAACTTAAAACAAATACCGCTTTGGGAGTACCATGTAAAATATACATGTATTTACCAAAATATATGTTTAATGCTTCAATTGCAGTTGTATGCGAATACAACTACTCTGTAAACTGAACAGTTTGAACAACAACATTTTTCAAACGTTTATTGATCTTTTCAATTGGAATGCATTTCTTTCAGCTCTCATCGCAAACGAAAAATCTGAAAGATAGACATCACAAGGCAGTTCCAGACAATAAACCTCTCAGCGTTTCACTTGTTTACGGCGGCTTTGATTTGGATATGCTCAATGTGCATTGCCTCTGACTATTGCGCACATGATTTTTTTTCTAATCGACAAAATAAATATTGTAATGTTGAATATAGACGCTAGCAAAGTAACATTCTAAGAACGAATTGTGGTGTCGACTACGTTTAAAGTTTGAAGCCTCGTATTATGAAGTTAACATTGAGTTTGCAAAGGATATGCAGAACCAATAAATATGTTTAACAAGTATCGTTATTGTACGTAAAGACATGAAAATACGTTCCATAAAAATAAATAACAAATGTACCGAATAAAAACTATGTTGCATATATGTTAACATTAGGTAAGTGTTTATGCAGATTTGATATAGCAATATTTTATGACTTCATGTAAATAACACATATGTATTTCCTGATATTACACCTAATTGATGAACCACATAACACAACCGAAAACAGTCATGGTAATTGCAATTGAAAAATGACTTAATAAAACCAATAGTTTTAAGGACATGTATTTTCACAAATCTGAATACAAAACATGTTTTATATTTCTGCACCTGCTGAATATATTAGAACATATATCTTTATGGTAATAGTCATTTTTAAGTATTGGCAAATTTATGTTTGCAAAACGATTTACATTGCAAAGGAATCAATTAATATTTTGAATGCGTAGACTTGTATTGTTTACACGACATAATGAAAACACAGCGAACATATGCGCACGTCTTTCAGAAACACGCAAATTGTCATTTTAATGAAGGTCTTGTTTGTGTAAATATGTTCTTTCAATTTACTTCCCTCTCCTGTTAAGAAATTTATATCATGAAAAGAAAATAGGATAAGGGCCAAATTATTTTTTTATACAATTATGCGATCGAAATATATGTTTATAAGTATGTGGCACAATCAAACTGTATGTATTTGTTTTAACCTAAATCTATTCAAGTGGATCATGCAGACATTGAAATATCTTGAAATGAGTTGTTTTCAATTAGTGCAAATAAGTCCAGTTTTGTATGTAAATTGCATCTGCATATCTCATTGTATTCGGCATTGCAAGAAAGTAAATTAGTTTGTGTCAAATCCAACTGTGACACGCAATTATTTTTCATGCATGGTCAACACAAAGACCTTTCATCGTCAAATAAGTAATGTTATATTGATTGTAGATGTTTGAAGCTGCCATAGAAGACGGAAAATGAAACAATTTGAAAATATTGTTTCAGAATGTATTTAAACAAGATAACACTTTTTGAATATAATTCTTCGCTATCGAAGCAGTCTAAACTCCCTTTTTTAATCGTCAACGCATTTGTTCAGGCCATCTTTCGAGAAGCTGCTTCAGCTATATATAAGTGAAAAAAGGCATAAATGTTGATTTGGTATGCCTTAAGACGAATGTGCACCAAAGTGCATTAATCCTGGTACATTGTTTACAGCTGAATTGGTTTCTGGCCCTTGTCATTGTCAATTTAATGCGTAGTAATTAGGTAAAGACATACACATTACAGTATTCTGTTGTTTAACTATGCAAATGTGATGTTGATTTCAGATATTTGGACTAAATTTGCTCTTAAGTATGTACATCACGAGGTAGAAAATATCATCAATAATCATCAAAAGATGAAAACGCATTATTATTATCTATTCTCTGTTTCTTAATAAAAATCGGAATTTATTATTAACGTTTAGGTGTTTTCACTATTTTATGCTAGACTGATTTATAGCTAAACATTACAACCACATAAATGGGACACACAATAGTATTATGAATGTTTATTTTTGCATGAGAAGAGGCAATCCAATCCAAGAATTGTTTCTATGTCGAATTCATCGGATTAAATTACACAAAATTAAGAAGAGGGTTTGAGATGTACTCGCAACAAAATACATAACCTGTCTTTTATTTATTAAATATTAAACACGTCGTATACACACAATACACATATCACTTAAAATACTTAATTGGTTACAAAAATGCATTTAATTAAAAAAAACAGCTTTTTTAATAAAGGCACTTCCAACTGATCAGATAATGTCGACGTGCCCAGTAGGATACATAAACATTTACTCTTTGATCGCTGTTATCTGATCAACGGGACTTATATGTTCTTGAGAAATGTATCGACATGTATCGCATATGTTGCTGAAAGGTATTGACGCAAAATTAAAACAAAAAACTAGATATAAGTACGACCATATCAAATAAAGCAATTGAAGCAAGGTTTGATTGTTGTAATGCGATGCAAAAATGTTTATAACTTGACACGCTTGAAAGTGGTTTCAGTGTGATACTGTTATCGTATATATGTTTTGTAAACGTATTTTCTCTCCACAAATTCAATCAAAATTATTTGTTTAAACACTGTCTTTTATCAAAGGCTCAAAATTTGGAGAATTTGTATTTGACTTTTAAAATATATTGTTGTTTACTAAATAGCAGTATTATTTCCTTTTCGCAATCGTTGACACAGATTTTAATTTATGTTATATTGTTACTTGATGTCACTTTACCCACGTTTATTTAGATCAGGAAGAACAGAAATGAACAATTAGGATTCCGAGAATCTTTTTTATCGATAATGCCATGCTACAATACAAAATCCAATGAAAAATGTGGTTGTGATTGCCTTTTTTCTTACAATGACACAAGACATCACGAAATATGATTGCATTTGCATG
This sequence comes from Dreissena rostriformis, assembly GCA_007657795.1. Classification (NCBI taxonomy): domain Eukaryota; kingdom Metazoa; phylum Mollusca; class Bivalvia; order Myida; family Dreissenidae; genus Dreissena; species Dreissena rostriformis. The sequence continues at coordinate 7,783 of VMBQ01013362.1, read as the reverse complement.
TAATGCCTTATCAATTTACCGTTTATTGTCCTGAAACATTTTGCTTAAGTGCAGAGATGAGGAAAAACTACATAATATTATAAATGATGTTCAAGATTTATTTTAGTTATTCTATTTCCCCACTTATGGTATTTCATGGTTATCCAGTGGATGTCTTTGAGTTGTTTCTGTATCTGTAGCATGCACCATGTAATTTATATACATACACTAAATGAGAAAAGAGCCCAATTCGACTCTTCAATAAAACATAGGCAATTCAATCAATATGTATATAGTTCCTATGGTTAGACAACAAGAAAACCAGTAATTGAAATGTTCGGTCGGTATACAAACGACAATACACCAAGACCTTGGATTTTTTCTTTAAATTGCATATCGCTGCGATCTTATAATTTTGTTCACAAGCGATTTTTCGTTTAGGTTCAGATAGTATTCAATACTTTATTTTATAAAATACATAGAAGAAAAAATGCCCAAGTGAATGGCATTTAACAGCTTTTTCAGCAATAATTGTTACATCGCCTCTGTTTCGTTAAGCTACCTATGCTTTGTTAAATAATTATGAATATTAATCGACTTTCGCAAAATAATCTGACACGTATCTGTGTGGGTCTAAACTTACAACTTAGACAATCGTAATGGTAAGGAAAGTTCGTGTTTAAAATGCACACATATTATAGTTAACCCTATTTATTGCATCTAAAAAAAGAACTTAATATCGGGATGAAAATTAAATGTAAATTAAGATTAATGTTTTCGGTTTTAAATGTCTAAATAACACATACACATTTACCTTGACCCACAAACTCTTTATAGCATCGCACAGAAATTGAGTGTAATAGTTCGAACGATCGACTCATCGATAAATAAATTAATAAGAAATGCTAATATTCTATGTTCAAAGTTGTTGTCTATCCTTTTTGGATTATTATAATTACTCCCTTTTTTGTGAAAAATTAAAAATATAAATATACGAAATGAATGCTTTTTGTTATGAAAAATCAATATCAATTATAAATTTAATTTGAAACATTTTACAAATGATATAAAAAGTATCGAGTGAAGCAGAAATGCCCAAGATTAAGCTTCAGCTCAAGGTCACATATTTACTGTATTACATCAGTTTTTTCTGCAGAACTATTTTTGTATTTAAATTATTGAAACATACATAACTCCATAGGACTTTAAATGAATAGCGGCTAAATAGCCGATGACATTCTTGCCAAGTTACATATTATTTTTGGGCAACTTGATTCATCAGTATCAAACTTTCTTTCTTAAAGTTGATGGCGGAAAAGGAAATAACACTTCCAACAACTATTGTATATTTATGAAGAGATGTCTAGATCTGTTGTCGAATAAGTGAAAAACAGACGGGACATAATGTTAAAATCAATCAAGAGCTACAGTCTAGCAATTTACCTCCCATAGTGTATACTTTAAAACAAGGATATTGACAACATTTAGATCTAAGGAAGTTCGTTTTCTTGTCATAAATTCTACGATAACAACATCAGTGACACGATAATGCGATCCGTGCACTTACTTGTGTTCGCCTTATACTTACATTATTGTCAAAATCCGGGGCATATAATAGATTTAAGTCTAAATAAATGTATATTTTAGGAATATATCATTTATTTCGAATGGTTTCATGTCTTCATAAATGGATGTTTTATGAATATATCCTTTATTTAATTAAATAATGCTGCTTTCGATATCAATATATGTGGACCGACCAATGAGGTTTTGAAACGGCGTTTTAGTAATCAGATTTACAATGGGTTTATGCGTTTGTGATTGAATATCAGTGAAGTCCATTCACATGTTATTCACCCTCAATCTTCCTAAGCGCGCTTTTGTAAGATGTCCATGTTCATTGATGTGTGAGCGAATGAAGACATTGGACGCGACCAATCAATACACTCTGGCACACATTTCTATACGACTTCTCAATATCAGGCCAAATAAAAAATAGGTCCGTTTCCGGTCGCCCGACCGTGTCTCCAGAATCGGCGCCGACCCTCAACTTTTTATTGGGGTCGCCAAAAAAAAAATGTGTTCATTTTCGTTTATTCCGGTTTATTTCTCCATTCTAGAACCCGAAAGACAAAAAAAAAAAAGAAAATCCCTACCTACCGACCCTGTTTTTTTTCCAAGGAGACCGGAAACAGACCTTTTTTGTTTTTGGCCTCAGAGTGTGAATAGTGATTGAGTGTCTCAATTGTTCTTTTGTTTTCCAAAATATCAGCAACAAATCAAGCACCCTACAATGTATTCAAATGTTACAACCTGACCATAAATTAGAATCGAGTTAAGGCATCTTAGCTCCATACACTGATTTTTTTTATGAAATACTTTCTTTTATCACATGACATCCCCTGTTTCCCATGTAATATAACCATTACATATATTTTTATATTACACATGCGTAGAATACTGTTTAAGCGTTTTCATTTGCTTAGTTTTCGTTTATTGACCAATCGCATTTTGTTATTTTGCTGAAATGACGTTGCACTGTCAAATGACGTCATGAAATGTCAACAACATTCGGGATTTATCATTGTGTTTGCGTAAATATTTATTTAATTTGCTCATTTAAAAGCATGTGATAAAAAGATCTGACACTCGTTGTCATGTCATACCATATTTTATTTAACTCGTCCAGGAAATTAGTTAGTAAGCTCGCCAAAGGCTCGCTTACAAACAAAATTCCTCAACTCGTTTAATAAAATATGGTATGATATGACAACTCATGCCAGATCCTATATGTATTATATTCTATTAATGTAAGTAATTTAAGTAAATGTATATGTTCTTTTATTCCATTATTTGTGTACATATAACATTTACTTAGAAGTGAGCTTTTAATTGGAGATGATTTTATATTGAAGACATGGCAGACATTAACCACATCAAAGCACTGCTTAATTAAACTAAAAAGAATAAAACATTCTTATTTAAATGCCTCAGCTAAACATACTCACTGTTTTTCGATTGCTGTTTTGATGTTTAATGATTAAAGGGCAACCATTCCCTTCATATTTGTAAATTATCTGTTATTTACTTTGATTTTGACATAGCAAAACAAATTAAACGTTATGTATGGTAATTACTTGTAAACTTTATGCAGATAGTACCATTGTGTTTATTTGCGGATAGTTGTTTAGGCTAACAATTTTTAATAAGTTTAGTTTATTTGTCGGAACGCCGTCGGGAATATGTCAGATATTTTCTGAGAAACAGTGGACACTGTCAAAAAGCTATTGATAGACTCATCGGGAAAAGAATGAACTTCATAAGCATAATTACGAGAGGCGCCCGGATTATATTTGAACAAATATGTATACACGTTTAGACAGAACCGTGTGAAAAACCTGTGCGAATGAAATGTACTTCACAAATAAGTGATAAAGTGGAAGGGGTAGTTGTCGATCGTTTGAAGACTTATCACACGTAGAGGAGTATTCAAAATGAGTTTAAAGCAATGGGATACTTGATTTCCTTGGGCTCCAGCAAAAACATTCGTGATACTATTGGACATCAACGCAAAAATATTAATTCTGGCCTTCCCATGCCAAAGATCAGATACTGTCGATTTGCCCCGGACGTCATCAAAAAAATCAATCGTATGATCCCCGAAGTTTTAAACCACCTACCCAACGTGAGATGTTGTCTATGTTAGGCATCTCGAAAAGAAATGTATATGACATAGACACCAAAATATTGGATGCTTAACTTAGGAAAAAAAGCAAAGTTCATCAGCTTAACATGCCGCAAATAAAAGAAGAGGAGGGCTAGATCATGGCAGTTATACATGAAGTTAAGAATTGAAAAATGGAAGAATGGTGTAACCTCAGAGGACGTTAAGCTCTATTCAGGTGGGTCGTTCGGGTGACGCAATGTTTGCTACATGAGAAAAGGACAAACAGTTAGCCACACACTTGTTTAAGCGAGACTCTTTTATCACAGCATGGCGTGGGCTGATGTCAGTGATTGAGATAAATCCGATTTTCACTTTATTAACAAAGAACCTCAAAGTCATAGAAAGGTCTTTATCAATAAAGTATTGAAGCCGTTTCTTTGAAATGACGTTCCGAAACTGTTTCCAGAAGATCGGAAGTCAATAGTGTTCAATCAGGACAGTGCCTCAAGTCATACATCTTAACAGACCCTCCAGTCTCTTAAGAAGGAGAAAATGAACTTAATTGACTCTGATGAATGGTTGGTGAAGTCGCCGGATGCTGCAAACATGGACTTTGGTATATGGAAAATCCTTTAACGCCGTCTACATAAGTGAAACATTAACTATGTTATACGTTTTAAAAAACCTCTAAAAGACGAGTGGAGAAAACTGAACCAAACTTTTCTTAACAAGACTCTTAAATCGTGGCCAAAATGGAAATTTGTTTATTTATGCTTGACATTGATCTCATATTGAACACTTACTTTAATAAACGTACCGTTGAAATTCTTATTTTTTGTGTCAATAATTTTGTTCAAATAATCTTGGCGCCCCTTGTAATTTCTAGCTTCGAAACGCAGAAATCGATCCTGATTTTCCACTTTTCTATTCGGGATGCTATTTTCGTAGAAACGGCTAACACAATTTAGAAAATTAATTAAGGCTAATTATCCAAGATCGCATAGTTTGCATAGATTTGCAATTTCTCTTGCGTCATATGCAAATATCATGCCGTGTTTCGAACGTTGGAAAAATAAATATTGCCATGTGCAACATACGAATCTTAATTAACGGAGTACATTACAAACGAAGGTAAATCTTAAATAAGTGTATAACAATAGTGTCAAACTTCTGGACTGTCAAAAATATTTTTAACTGTCTGTACTGTCTACCAGACACTTAATGCAAGCAAATAATTTGTCTGATGCCAGAGTTTTTAAAAAAGTTGTTTAAAAAGAGCGCTGAATAAAATTGTTTAATTAATGAAATAAAAATAAAGGTGATTGTTTATATCGTATGTTTATATTCTGCTCTGCTCTCCACAGACGCTCCGATCTGAACAAATATGGTAAAACTATATATGTTTACCTGTAAAAGCCCGAAACCCCAAATCAGCAGAAACGCATGAGACTACATATCAATATCCAGAAATGTTTAGGCTGAGTTTATAAATGACTGGGGATGACTATTTCCTGTCGGTCAATATTTTATTATTAACAAATCGCTGCATAAATTAAACCCATCTGTATGTGAGTAAAACAAAATAGTATTATCAAATTATTGGTGTTTTAATAATTAGAATACACTAAAAGTTATACAGAAGAAGTTGCTGTAATACAGTAAATATGTGACCTTGAGCTGAAGCTAAATCTTGGGCATTTCTTCTTCACTCGATACTTTTTACATCATTTGTAAAATGTTTAACATTAAATTAATAATGGGATATTGATTTTATTTTTAATAACATAAAACATGTTTGTAATTAATTATTTTCGTGCATAGGACTATTTGGTCAAGCTGGACGTGAATGTGCCATTTATGGTTGACATTGTGTTAAAGGTTTTTTTCTTATGCAAATATTTTATTTTTTTATCGAAGTTTTCTTACTTGTGTAACGTAAAAATATATGTACCATCTTTAAAGTAGACATATTGGGTTGTTTTAATTATTCAATAACAGTTCTCTTTGGCTTGCGTGTGTGCGTGCGTTTGTGTGCGATCGTGCATGCGTACGTGTGCGTGTGTTTACATATTATGTCGGTTTCGTTCACAACAAGTTTATTCTTGCATTTCGAACAAATTACAATGACTTTATTTATTACACTTTTATACTGCTTGTGTATAATGTGTGGTTATTCAAGCAAGCAAATCACCCAATTAGTCAGTCATAGGTTTTTGCATCAGATACGTTTGAGACGCCCCACACTTCTCACAAGCTTGCAATTTTTTACATTAATAGCTACTCGTTGTAAAAATGTGTCTATTGAATGAACAGTAAAAGCAAATAATAAAAATAAACAAACAAAATTTCATTTCATTTGAGTTCGTATGTTGAATTTTTAAGAACTCATTTTTAATGTTATGTTTTCCTCCTACAATAAGGTTTTACAAAATATTTCCCGTTAAAAGCTTCCTTTTTTAATTGTCCATTCAAATTAATTGCACATCATTTTTTTATTGTATCTGCCGTCCATTTAACTGACACAATATATTCACCGCATATTGGCTTAAATGGGAACTGAAATAAACTACTGTTCATTGAAACATTCCCAATATAGCTAGTGTATTCAAGGTTTGTGAAACATAAATAGTTAAAAAAGGTACAAATATAGCTTGTTTATTGTACGTCATACTCCGTTGTTCTCTATGTTACTTTTTTTATTTGCCCGGTGTAGATCGATCATTAATAAAGTTATCTCAGTATGTCACATGTCCAAATAACAAACTAACACGTCGTCCGGAAAATGTTATCTACTGGAATAATGACGTTTGGAAACATACCAAGCATGTAGCCTTCACACTCCACATGATAAGCGAGCGATTCTGTTCTCAATTCAGCCGCATTTACAGGAGAAGCGCCTAATTATAGTATGACCTCCATAAAGTGTGACGCAGAAGTCGAGATGTAAAAATGCAACCATTTCTATGGTTTGTTATGGTCAATATAATCGCCAAGCATTGTTTAAAAAGTTATAATTCAGCACAATAAAATCGAATAAATTTAATGCATGAACACATTCACACTCCTCACAGCGGGCACCTTCCTTGGTTAATTGCAAACACTACGACACTACAACATCCTTTATTGCACAGTGAGTAGATTTGTATTATTGTGTATGTGTTCATGTCACTGTGATTAAGCTATAAGGATAATAGTATACAATTTTTCAAATGAGGACTTTTAAAGGCATATTTAAACAGACTTCAAAAAGGGGATTTAAAGGCGCTGCATTTTACATACTGTAGTCCTTAAAGACCAATGTTGCCTTATAATCTAGTTTAATATATACATGACATGCATATTATGCATGGTAGTATAGTGCGTCTGTAAAAATGCATGAATTCAGTACGAGTAATGCAGGGAACGCTCGTTCAACCGTTGAAATGCCTCAGTGGTATTTTCAAGTAGATAAATTGCACACGCAAAGAAATGGTTAGAGTTTAGAGCTGCCTATCGATAGCGTTTAATATTATGGTCGACTATCCAGTTCTTCATGCATAACGTTAACAGTGTTCTGTATTTTGTTATCGACATCGATCAAGAGTTAACCCATTTATGCTTAGTGGACTCTCCTATCCTTAAAAATTGGATCAATTTATTTCCAAAATTGGGGATGTCTACCATATTTATTTCTATATTTAGAATATTTCTTACATTAATTCCTTTAAGCAAACAGCGCAGACCCTGATGAGACTCCGCATCATGCGGCGTCTCATCTGGGTCAACGCTGTTTTCCAAGGCCTTTTTTCTAGACGCTAGGCATAAATGGGTTAATAAGGTATGGTAAGTTTCGAAGTACTCGAAGCATAACAAAGTGAAAATTAATACACTTAAAATACATAATAACACATCATCATGGATAGATTCAACGAGATACTACCAAACGTTCAAATTATCGCACATAAGTATGATTATATGAGCTCACAGTATCAGTTGCTATTTATAGATAATAACTTAAAAACCAAAACCGCAAATTATTCAGTATCGAAAGTTTAAACAAAATACTGAAATATTAGTTAAGGCATTTTTTTTATAAAGTAAAAAGTCAATGAAAACACAAAATGTAACTGAAAACAGTCGATTTGTGTGTGTGTGTGT